>JAVTVY010008751.1:0-45584 GCA_036873755.1 Hanleya hanleyi | reverse complement strand
TGCCAAAGAATCACACTTACAAGCTGAGCTGTACTTCAGGGATAGACCCGGACACCTGGACACCATAACCGGTAACAATGTTGGGTTCACGGCACGCAAAGCACTGGCAGCCAAAAGCAAGTCCATCGATATGATGGGACGACTGCACGCCGATCTGTTCATGCAAGACCGCTACATGATGAACGGTGTAGCCATCAAGATCAAGTTGATCCGGTCCTTACCCAAGTTCGCCTTAATGGCCGGTGGAGAGGGCGATATCGATTACCAGATCGTCATTGAAGATGCAGCCCTGTTTGTCCGTACGGTAGATTTGCAACAGGGCGTGTTGCTGGGTCACATGGAAGCCTTAGCGAAAAAACCAGCCCTATACCCCATCCGACGCGTACAGACCAAGGTGTTCTCTGTGCCATCAGGTACGATGATGGCCAATCGTGAAAATTTATTTCTAGGGGATCTGCCTAAACGTCTTACTCTGGCGTGTGTGACCAACACCGCATTCAATGGAAATTGGGCTGAGAATCCGTTCAGATTTCAACATTTCAACATTAACTTTGTGGCACTGCACGTGGCCGGCCATCAAATTCCAGCCCGGCCATTACAACCGGACTTTACTAACGGAAACTATGTGCGGACCTACCTGAACCTGTTTACAGCTACAGGACAAAACAACCAGGACGAAGGCAATACCATCAGTCGAGACGACTTTATGAAGGGGTACACATTGTTCGCCTTTGACCTCACCCCCACCTTGGAACACGATCATCAACTGGCTTTGCTCAAGAAAGGAAACCTACGGTTGGAACTGCGTTTCGCCCGCCCTCTACCCAGCACCATTAACGTGATTTGCTACGCCGAGTTTGATAACGTCATCAGCGTGGATCACCAAAGAAACGTGCTGTGTGACTTCGCCAGCTAAGATGGATACAGAGCAGCTGATGAGCATACTCCAGCGAGATCCCAAGATCCCCTTTCGAGGTGTGTTTCCACGCAATGTGTTTCCCACCCACTCTATCACCCCAGCAGCCTACATCCTGAATACAGACACGAGGAATCGACCCGGTGAACATTGGATAGCTGTGTACGTGGACACCCAAGGCCAAGGCGAATACTTTGATTCCTACGGACTTGCACCCCTCCATACCGATTTGGTGAAATTCATGGACGTCTCTACGACAGAGTGGCGTTGGAATACGCAAAGATTACAAGGCCCCTTGAGTAGTGTGTGCGGACAGTACTGTGTGTTTTATCTCACTCACCGGAGTAGAGGACATTCTATGTCTACCATTGTACATATGTTTGATGATTATTGTCAAGCCGAAGACCGTGATGTCCTCGTCTATGACTGGACGGCCTCTCGTTTTAATGTGTATGCTCCATTTCTCTGGTTAACTTAAAAAAATGTACTGCGCGTGCGCGCGCAGACCCCTTGTTTATTATTGTTATGACGTTGTTGTTCTGACGTTGAATAAAAGATGAAAAAAACACAATGATGGGTTTTGACTTTTTTTATTATTTAAGTCAACAAGAAAGGATTAGACTATATATATATACAAATAGAATACAGGGTACACATAGTAGGGGTTAAGGTACAAAAAGCTCTGCCAGGAGTAGGATTCGAACCTACGACAGCATTTGCCGACCAGCACTTAATACCGGCGCCTTAGACCACTCGGCCATCCTGACTTTTACATTTGTGTATCCACAGTTATAGGTCGACATTTACAAGTCCAAGTAAGTGGTGCTCACACCGTCGGTCAATACTTTTCGTTTGGGATAAAAGAAAGTAAAGGCGTCTCGTTGCTGGATATAGGTGCGCATCTGGTGGTCCACCACCCGGAATCCTCGGTTAGTCCCACTCGCACTGGCCTGGCTTTGCAACACGCCCAGGTAGAGAGCTTTGTCGATGTTGGGATCGCGCCGGCTCACCCCTTTACAACTAAATTTATTTTCCTCTCCATCTCCTCCGTAACAGTAGTAGGTCTTAGAGGAGAGCGCAATCATAGCATCTCCGCTCCACTCCAGCTTGAAGAGCCCGGGTGTCCGCTTGTCGTAGGTGTAGTGATCGCGTCGGGGTAGCCACTGGTCTCGTTCCGCTTCATACTGATCCCGTAACTCGGGTTTGACGAGGGACTCCCAGTCCGGGTGGGAAACGGCCATGTAGGCCGAATCTGTGTCCATTTCCATGAGTTGCCAGTCTGAGGGATTAAAATACACACCCATAAAATCATAGATGAATTCCAGCATCCTCAGCTTGGCCACCTGATAGACCATACATCCAATCTGCAGGGGTAAATTGTACCGGATCGTCTTCTTGGCTGAAGTGACTTCATAGGTGTCGTCATCGATCACCTCCACGGATCGAAACAGAGGAGAATTCACTTTTTTGCGCGCTTGGGTAGTCGTACAAATGTTCACGTTGACGTGCTTATCCTGGTTCGTTACTGTTTTTCCGTAATAACCATTGCCAGTGAGTTTCCAAGATTCAGCGATGATGGCCTGACTCGGGTATTCATCACCTTGACGACGGGCCTTCGTCACGAGGTCTGCATTCTCCGCAAAACAAGCCTCAGGTACGTACTGTATTACCTGATATATTTGAGTAATTTCCAAACCGTGGTTCATGTACCACTGCAGTAAGGGGGTGCCCAGCAAGATTTTCTCGCCCCACATACTTCCAATCAACATGCGGCGAGGTTTAGGCAAACACTCGTGTTGCTCCGCATAGGCGCCCATGGTCTCTCCAATGTCAGCCCGACCCACCAGCGTGTTCTTGAAGATAGGCGGACACTGGGCGAAGAGGGGATTGAGAGTGTCGGGAACATGCAAATCACATTCTACAAAGCCGTAGAGCTGTCCCGAACGAATGGCGTCCAACATCTGGGGCAGACTCAGCAGTCGCCGACGACTCAAGGGGTACTCACGTTCTTTTAGGAACCGTTGTAAATGGGGCAGGGCCTGGCACATCGTGTGAAATTCACACTCCCACATCTCAATGAGATGGAAGCCTCGCTCTTTGACGTAATCGCCGTTGGCCACTACTTCTTCACGTAATTCTTTTGCCGATTTCCCACGTCGCTCATTGAAGCGTCCAGCGCTGAAATGGCATTCGTGGCCGTGCCAGTAACAGCCATAAAACTGGAAAACGGTCGGTGTGCCTTGTACAAGGGCAAACCCATCGACGGGGAGTCGGCGATCTCCTATCCGCTTCTCTGTGGCGTTGGTCTGGTGACGAATATAAATGGCCCGTCGATAGGCTTCCCAGTCCAACCACTGGTCGGCGAGATGTTTGTAAGGTGTCCGTTGCGGTGTAAAATGCCGACCTTCTGCCAACCAACGTGTATAATGCCCACTGGGCATAGGTTGGGCGAGAGACCACAAGTACAAGGCATTGGCGTCAAATCCAATGATTTTGGTACACGGTTTCCCACTGGGGAGAGTAGTCACATCCTTCTCATGGTAGCGGTGAAAAATAAGGCTAGGGCCACCCACAATGTTCCGCTTCAAACAATCGTGCATGTCTGCATCTTTTTGTTGTATGAGTGAAAAGTACGTAGGACACTCTTGAAACAGATGGCGAAGCGCCAGACCGGGTAAACTTAAGCACTCCTTGAATATGTCCACATGCATTTGGCGACGAAAGAGTTGCACCATTTTCTCGGTCGCTTCCAGGAAAGGAACCACATCTAGGTTGTTATACCACACCAGGAAATCACGCAACGTCTGCATATGTTCAGCGTTCCATACCTGTTGGAGTTCGATGTAGGTGGCCTCTGGCAGAGCTTCCCCTTTCAGGTCATTGTAAAACGCTTCCCGGGGTGGCAACTGGGTGTCTTCTAAGCGGTCCAGACTCGTCATATAGGTGTAAGGGAAGTAACCTTTGGTTTGTGCACAGTGATAGGCCTGGACCCACTGCTCATAGCTACAATTAGGTGCCAGGTAATTCCTTACATCGAGGAAATGCAGTGATGTGGTAGTGAGGGCCATATGGTTGTTGATTTTCTTGATCACCGACTTCAGGGTACCGGACTGGGCCAAGTAAGGGTATAGAAATTCCTTCACCATGTTCAAGTCGTATCGCCCCGAATTGAAGCCGAGCACCGGTAACTGGCCTAGGTATTGTAGGAACCGTAACTTCAATTTCTCCCCATACGGTTTGGGTAAAGGGACATCCTGCGACTGCAGAGGCTGGGACTGCAGGGACTCGGACTCGGACTCGGACTCTTGATTGTCGCTGAACGCTACACCGGGTACAGGAATGCGATCATCCAGCTGGGCCAGTACGTCCTCGAACTTGGCCACCAACAATTCCGTACTGGCCGCACTGACTTGCTCTAAATACTCCATCATCCGGGTGATCAACTCATGGGATTCTCCCGTGGACACGAAACACACCGGTGCAGCGTCATAGCCAGGTACATTGGATGAAATGCTGACACTGAGGGGGATATGTCGCTGTGTCCACTGCGTTTTAGCCGAAAACAGGTCCATGGGCTCCAACAGGGCCTCAAAATCATAGCATGCCCGGTAGGGAAAATAACGGTCCTCTTCCGGTATCATCACACCCTCATCGGCCAGTTCCTGGAAAATAGTAGGTGCATTATGATACACTCCACCCGGATAGACTCGCTTGACACTGTTGTCACAGATTTTCTCGTGGCGATGTAAGTCGGAGGAGTGATGAAACACCCGATGGCATTGGGCACAACTGAAAGACTGAGCGTACTGGCTCATATTGGAGATCAGCGAAAAATGACTCACGCCATTGTCGTCGAACACATTGACTTTCATCGTAGCAGCATACCGTTCTGTTGATCGCCGAACCAATTCAGCCACAAATGTACCCTCCTCGCATCGTAATCGATAAACAAAGATATTAATATCGAACAGTGTTTCCACGTCATCTAAATTCTTAAACGGCACTCCACGGAAGTGCCGCGGATCAATGTCTTGCTGCTCTAAATACTCTTCCCAATAGCCATCGGCCACTGTGTCACAAGCCCGGGGGTTACACTCGTGCACATGCACGGCCAAACACCGAAACAGACATTTCCGGTCTTTGTAGGGCCCCTTTTGCCCTGCTGTTAATGAATACAGGCCGGGTCGATGAAGCAACCACGGAGGAAGTAGTACAGGAGCTCCGATCGGGTGATCTCTCATTTTCGTGACGAAAAATGTGACGTTAGTCACCATTTCCACAAGCCATTGGGTATTGGGGCGTTGCAACCGAGCCCATTCCAATGGATCCAACGTAGTCAATTGATCGAGGAGTGGCTCCAGAGAAATCGCATCCGTCACCGTGAACGGCTGGTCAAACACATAGGTATTATTGCTGGGATAGAAATACCGCAGCTGGTCCGTCTCCTTGTGCCGTAAAATGTACCCGAATGTCATATTCAACTTATAGGCTGTCACCTGATCTTTGAAAATGTTTTCGGCATATGTAGTGAGATACGTGAGGTCCTCCAGCCGAAAATTGTACAAGTCCAAAAGACGACGGTCACGGTGAAAACAATGGCGTATGGTAGCCCAGTGTCGTTGATAAATGGCCCTCACATGCTCGTCTTCAGGCAAGACTTCAACCGGAGGTGCTGCTGGGTCCAAGGGAAAATCTTCTCCACGTCTCATGCTTTTCGTCTCATACAAGCGGATAGGCAAGCTGGCTGGATGACTGGCAGGGAAGCAGGCAGGCAGGGAGGCAGGCAGGCAGATCAGGTAAGGCAGATTGAATACACCCCTTTCCCTAAAAATCGACTCCTTTTATATCCACCGTCAACATTGGAAGGGATAATAAACAATCAAAATGGCGGCTTGTAGTTGTGTGTTATGGGTGGTGTGTTTCAAAATGGTGGACAACTTCACCTGCCACATCCACAGCCCTCATTTGCATATTTTCAAAATGGCGGCTTGTTTGTGTGTGTTGTGGGTGGTGTGTTTCAAAATGGCGGCTTGTAGTTGTGTGTTATGGGTGGTGTGTTTCAAAATGGTGGACAACTTCACCTGCCACATCCACAGCCCTCATTTGCATATTTTCAGGGGACAACAGGCCGCCATTTTGAAACACACCACCCACTACACACACAAACAAGCCGCCATTTTGAAAATTAAGCCACCATTTTGGAAAAACCCAAAGACCTCATTTGCATATTTTCAGGGGACAACAGGCCGCCATTTTGAAACACACCACCCACAACACACACAAACAAGCCGCCATTTTGAAAATATGCAAATGAGCGCCGGGGAAAACCCAGAGACCTCATTTGCATATTTTCAGATAACAACAGGCCGCCATTTTGAAACCGACCACCCCTAACACACAACTACAAGCCGCCATTTTGAAACACACCACCCATAACACACACAAACAAGCCGCCATTTTGAACCCACCCCACTCACGCCCGGTGTCAATGAGTGCACTCATAGGCCACGCCCCCTCATCACCCATGCGCACCGCCCCAACCGCCCCATCCAGCCGCCATCCACCAATCAGAATCACGCTTACATACCACCAATTGTGACGTCATAGTTACATCCGGGTGAATTTTTGCTCAGTTACTGTTTACTATACTACTACCATGCTTTTTTCAAAGTGGCCCAAATCAACACCAGGAAGTACGGTTTGAAGACTCATCTGCAAGTTGAAATATCAGATGTATCAGAAATGCTGAAAAATCGCAGCTCATAAAATCCATAAAGATCTGCTCTCAAATTTCTAAACAATGTAGGTCGTGGGCACTGACCCGGAAGTGATTAATTGTGATCTGATGCCTGTCAGGGATGGAACCATTGTTAAAATAAGGAATGCTCTCATCTGAACAAACCATACCCATCCCCAAACTATCTTGAGAAGGCACAGATAAAACTATGCACAGACAGAGATTTTACAGCCTATATACCAAGGGTACCCCCTTTATAATTTCCCCTCAGTTTGCCCCATATGACTTAAGACTGAGGTACAAGTAAAAAGTACAATATCTCACTAACCTGTACATATTTTTCCATCTGGTAAAAAGCATCAAGTCGACAATCCTTCTGCCTATAAAAAGAAGTATAAACCATTAACTAGATATGTAAAACACTATTTTAAATTATTGTTTTATCATTTTAATTCATTTTTTATGAAATTTTTCAAATTAAAATTTAAAAATAAAGAAAAATTAAATTCAAAATGTGACAAAACATACTTTGTTTACAAGCTGCTCATTTAGACTACATTTGATAAACATTTCCTTCAGGGCAGTGGTTAACTTCCCTATGTAATCAGTGGGTCATCCCAGTAATCTATCAAATGTGATTAAAATTTGATGTTGATACAAAGATCAAAGACATGTTTAATCCTGTAATAAGTGACAGCAATATACACAAATGTGTACACAACACATACCAAAATATAACACAGAGGTGTTTATGGTATACACAACTCCATATAGAGAATATATGTCAGTTCAATTGGATGGATCTACATCTCATCAAGATCTTGCTGGCAGTAATTAGAAAGATGCACATATTACTTGTAAACAGTTATTATTACTGAGAAAACTCCTAAATAACATTGAGGAATATATTCTGTGTCAGATTTCAAGTCCATAAATGCAATGTCTGCAAACAGGCAACACTTGTCAAAACACAACATAGAAGAAAAAAAGGAATAAAATTCAATGACAACATATCTGATGGTCATTTGCTGATCTCTGCTACATTAACAACCATGAAAGATGAGGACAGCTGGAAGTTGCCTAACTTAAACTGTTAACTGTTTGGTGAAAGATTAAAGTGGCAACTTACAGTGAGAAAGGCCTATCTTCCAACAGAGTTGGAGGCATACCTCTGAGTCACACTGTGCGAAATTCCCAGAGTTGATGTGTGTGTGGGGGGGGAGGGGGTTGTATGGGGCTTGCTAATATTTGGTGCCTGTAATCCATGTTCCTTGCTACCCACAAGATCTCTGATATGAATATGAAAGAGAATTACAAACTTATAATCCTGGAGATAGTGGAAATGGAATGAAGAGAAAGTATTTGCTATGATGCAAATGTGACTGACAATAAACACACAAAAATGTGAAACCATCAACAGTCAGATTAATTGTTGACTCAGTTAATCAGATTTTATTTGTCTCATTAAAGTTACAAATGCAAAAGGCATTTGGAAATTCTTTGTGTGTGGAACAAACATCTGAGTTTTTACAGGTGATATGATTATTATTAATTTCATGTGGTTTTAGACTGATATAAAGTGAATTAATGCATAAATGATTTGAAGCATTGAAGATTTGAACTGAGGTCTAGATTTTGAAAAAAACCATGTAATTGTATCTATGTGAATTTCCTTTCTTCCATTTACATTTTATTGTATCTTGAAAGTTAATTTGCTCATAATTACCAGCTGTGTTAAATGAACCTCGCCATATTTGGCATTGACTATTTGGCCCTAGTACTGACAAATCAGTCATTTTTGCCTATATTTGCTCCAAAAGGTCTCAATTTTGTCGCAGAAATGGCATAACAATACAAGAGATGTTACCCAGCATTATCAGTATGATATTTATTTCAACCACATTTAGCAAGAAAAAAAATAATTTTAATAATTAATTTTTTTATTAAAATTAATTAAAAATTTCATTTTATTTTATTAATAATTTAATAACATAAATTTGAAACAACCCTAATATTTGTACGTTGTTCATGAGTCCGCATGGAAAAAATTGGGCTGATCCAGTAAAAACTGTAGCCACAGTGACGATTTAAAGTTCTCTGGTCAAATGTGAAAATGTGAGGTGTCAGGCATCAGCCTACTATTAATTTCGTTACTTGTTATGTATTAGCGTTAAAAATCGGCAAAAATCCAGAAAATTCACAATGCATAAATCCACCTGGCATGTCAATATTTACCTTGTGGGACATTACCAGTGGAAGTCTTGACAGATGTTGACCATGGAAATTTCAAATTACCGCCACTGACAGCTGATTGGCGCTACAGAATGTCATTCAATTTGTAAACAGGGAGCCTTCTCACCCTTCACTGATCATGTCTTCATCCACCATGCTTTTTTCAAAGTGGCCCAAATCAACACCAGGAAGTACGGTTTGAAGACTCATCTGCAAGTTGAAATATCAGATGTATCAGAAATGCTGAAAAATCGCAGCTCATAACATCCATAAAGATCTGCTCTCAAATTTCTAAACAATGTAGGTCGTGGGCACTGACCCGGAAGTGATTAATTGTGATCTGATGCCATCTCTATAGATAAGCGAGCCTTGTCTCTCGTCGACTTTACGACAAGAGAGATGATTACAATTTCGATATCGTGGACTATCCCTATCTGGGCAGTAATATTCCAGTGGGAGAGAAAGAGAGAGAGAGAGAATTAAGATTTAACGTCGCGTTCAGCATCATTCCAGTTGGACCTGCCTATGGCGTATACATATCTCGCCTGGTAGAATTTGCTAGATCCTGTGTAAAATGTGACGATTTTAATCAACGTCACAACATATTATTGCCGAAACTTATAAACCAGGGCTATGCCACAGACAGCGCCTCCGCTCAAAGTTTCTCAAATTTGGCGATAGATATCGCTTGCTGATCGCAAAATACGAGAATAGCTGGCAAAATATATGGCATTACGTTTCGTAACCGGTGTCTAATTCCGCTTAACTCGGGGCAAGTGGCCGTTATCTGGAGATCCCCATGGTGTTCATATGAACAATCACAATCAAAGCATGACTTTTTTCATCATTCTCCAGATAACGACTGTACAGCAAAACCCATACGGATTACGAATACTTAAAGCTACGGATTTGATGTTCTTGGAACATCATGATGTCTTGCCTGCATCATTCAAAACTGTTGACCGCTTCTCTCTTGCAGGAAACACTCTTTATGCGTATTGTGATTTGTTTTCTGAATTTGGTGCTAATGCTGTTATATGAATTAGGTCTTTGGATTATGGACGCGGAAATTCTTTAATGGACGACGGTGGAATATTGAATGACGGACTAACGCTTGCATTAAAGCATCAGGACACTTTCAGTTGTTTAGCATACAATTACATTCATCAACATAGAATTCAGAAATAGCAGCACATTATTTACTCCATGTGAGGCTCCTATCAGAAGTCAGCTGGATGGACCATATAGGGCTATCTGAGGAGTAAAGAACTTGTTACACACATGTTATCCGATATCTACTAGGGTTGGAAGGCGACTAGTACTAGTCAAATTAGAATAATAATAAGTATTATTATTATTACCGCTGGACACATTTATGGTGTCATTCACAAAATATTTATCATCTGGCCCCCATGAAAATGACGCTTTCGTGAACTTTCATCATGAAATTAGCGAGGCCTATGCAACCATCAATCGACCCATGTGCACAAAGAGGTTTATGCAACCATCAGCACATGAACTCAACGGAGTCTATCCAACCATCAGCCCATGTTCTCAGCGGGGTCTATCTAACCATCAGCCCATGAACTCAGCGAGGCCTATCCAACCATCAGCCCTTGAGCTCAAAGAGGTATATGCAACCATCAGTCCATGAATTCAGTGGAGTCTATTCAACCATCAGCCCTTGAGCCCAGAGAGTTTATGCAACCACAGCCCGCGAACTCAGCGTGGTCTATCCAACCATCAGCCCAGTGATCCAACCATCAGCCAATCTATCCAATTATCAGCCCAGGAACTCAGCCAGTTCTATGGAACTATCAGCCCCTGAGCTCAGCGAGCTTTTTGTAACCATCAGCCCAATAACTCAGCGAGGTCTATCCAACCACCAACCCATGAACTGAGTCAGTTATATTCAACCATCATTCCAATAAACTCAGAGATGTATATCATCAGTCCTAGCCTTGAATACTCTAGAATGATGACCATGCAACTTCCTCGAAACAACTGACAAATCTGGTTTACAGAAGCAGGACACAGAAGCTATCGACGGCATATTAATATCATATATAACACATTACCTAGCATTACCTGAACAGACGTCATTTCTATACGAATCTAATGTTCTTCATCGCAAAACCTTTCAACTGAACTCATTAATAACTAATACAAAGCAAGATGTGCATTTCTCACCAGTAATACATGCATCTATGCGATATTTGACAGCAACGTTTACCAAGAGTATCGGCCGATCTACTATATATATTTACTGCTGAATATCACTATATTCAGAAGTTGTTTGATATACAAAGTCCGCCACTTTCGTTCCTCATACATACATTCTTACAGTCTTTTTACAATTCTAGGTTAGTCATCACAATATATATTAGTGAAACGATGGGGTGAAAAACTAATGGGTTTCTTCACATAAAGTGAGAAAAACACAAAGTGTTTCAAGCGGGATATTCAGACTGATTCTCCATAATAGGGAAATGGAACAACATCAATAACATCACGTGATACAAGATAATGATGGTGGTAACATTCACAGGTATATTCAAATCAGAACTGGCAAACAATATACCCGGTATACTAGTAAATTTCAGTGAGGGCCCAGTGTAGTTACTAACACAATTGTGGTTTGAAAACCTCGTCGCTATATACATGTAGCTGAAAATGTTAGGTATTGCTGAACGCAACGTTAAACCTTAATGCTCTAGCGCTCTCTCTCCCTGGTTTGAAAACCTGATTAATAACTACAGACGAAGTTCTCAGCGTAGACCACAGGCCCGCAAAACAAGAGATTTGGGGGGTGGGGGGTGGAGGGTGGGGGGGGGGCGGTAGCGGTGGTACAGTGAAGTGTCAGTGGGAGTTCTCAGAACTCCCATGCTTTATATAAATAACATCGATGTTTATTTATATAAAGCATGGGGTTATATATTGTAATGAACTGGTGTGACATTGTGTTATTGTTGTTGCATCCTCCTCATGATTTTCACTCTCGTTCTAGATAGTCTGGCCCAAGTCAACCTTGCCGCCCTAAACAAAGATCCGGTAATGTTATGGTAGTAGGAATATCATGATACCAGCTTCTTCACATATTTACATCACAAAAGGTTGTGACGTATTCTGATAATAGGACAACTGTTGACGGTCACTCTTGAGATAGGGTAGACGGGTACCCAAGTGCCAGTAGTCCAATGGTTGAGCGGGAGCCCCGTTCATAAAATACAATGGAATTGTTGAGCGTGTGACCATATATATTGATGTTGAGTACTGTTATTGTCGTAATATTTGTGGCACATGGATGGGTATCAATGAATGTACCGTGAGCGTGAGGGGTGTACTATTCGTCGTCATATCTGCGGCATCTCGGCAAGTCGGCATATCTCCAAAACACTAGCATGAAATAGGTTCCATAAGCTGCTTACTTCCTCTTCCACCGTGATGTTTTCATTTTGCTGTAAAGCAGTCTCAAAATAATATTTGTAAATATTCGTGTTGACGTCAGGTGGATGGCGGGAATCACGTGATATTGAAAATATGGGGAGGGACGAATGGCCTTAAATAAGGATGTACATATGATGTGACCAATACCGACCCCGTCGACGGCACCATCTGCAGTGTCGGCAAGTCGGCGTATTGGCAAAATTTGGGACAAAAATGAATAAGGGAGGTAAGCTGGTATCGAAGTCTTGCAAACAAGGGGAGGTAGACAGAGTATACCATTTCGTCTTCACTTGGGGTTTATTTGTAAATAAGGATGTATATGTGATGTGCCTGATAGCGATCCGGTCGTCGTGTAGATTGTCGGCAAGTCGGCTTGTTGGCAGAATTTGAAGAAATATGAATAAGGGCTGTAAGCTGTGGTTATTCTGAACTGAGTTACTGCCCCTGTTATCGAAGTATAGGAAACAGGTGAAGATTGACAGTGTATGCCATTGCGTCCTTTTTCGAGTTTGTTTGTAAATAAGGATGTATGTGGGCAAGTCGGCATGTTGGCAAGATTTGTAGTCAGTATAAATAAGGGAGGTAATCACTGGTTATTGTAGTCTGGATACAGTCCCTGCCATCGAAGTATATGTAATGTCACTGATGTCACCCTGTTGTGTTGGCATCGCTCTTTTAAGTGTCGGCTTGTAGGCAAGTCGGCATGTCTCCACAACACTAGCGTGAATTAGTTTCTATAACCTGCTTACTTCCCCTTCCACCGTGATGTTTTCATTTTCCTGTGAAGCAGTGCCAGAATATTATATGTATATATTCGTGTTGACGTCAGGTGGATGGCAGGAATCACGTGACATTGAAAAGATGGGGCGGGACGAATAGCCTGGGAAAATAAAGAAGATCGTAAATAAGGATGTGCATGTGAGGTGACCTATACCGACCCCGTCGACGGCACCATTTGCAGTGTCGGCAAGTCGGCGTGTTGGCAAAATATGAGAGAAATATGAATAAGGGAGGTAAGCTGGTACGGAAGTATTGCAAACAAGGGGAGGTAGCCAGTGTATGCGATCTCGTCTCCATTTTGGGGTTATTTGTAAATAAGGATGTATATGTGAGGTACCTGATACCGATCCTGTCGTCGTGTAGATTGTCGGCAAGTCGGCTTGTTGGCAAAATTGGAAGAAATATAAATAAGGGATGTAACCCGTGGTTAATCTAGCCTGACTTACTGCTCCTGTTATGAAAGAAAAGGAAGCAAGGGGAGGTCGGCAGTGTAAACGATTTCATCCTTTTCGGGTTTGTTTGTAAATAAGGATGTAGGGCCTATATGTGAGGTGCCTGGCACCTACCCGTCGACGTCGCCTTGTAGGGTGTCGACAAGTCGGCGTGTTGGCAATATTTGGAAGAAATATAAGTAAGGGGGGCAACCACTGGTTATTGTAGTCTGGGTTACAAATAATCTGTAGACCCTGCTATTGAAGCATTGGAAAGAAGGGGAGGTAGCCAGTGTAGACGATTTCGTCTCCTCGGCGTATATGTAATGTCACTAATGTCACCCTGTTGTGCTGGCATCGCTCTTTGGAGTGTCGGCAGTAGTATATAAAGGGCAAATTGGCGCGTTTTTAGGGGGAGATAACTCTGTTTGAACAATTTTTCGCGGAGGATACGGAGCTCAACGTGAAGATCACGTGATGGAAAGGTCAAGGTCACATCCGGGTCAAAGGTGCTGTGAAGGTCAAAGGTCACACCCGGGTCAAAAGGTCAAAGGTCACTTCCGCTCACGTGACGGCCCAACAATAAGGCTGAGACCCCAGTGACTCCCAATGTGAATCTCCCGAAACATGGTCCTCGACGATATTGCCATCTATTTGCCCATGTTAAATGGCCAGTGGGGAACCCTCAGTGTCTCCATACAGAGATAAACCGTATTGGCACGAAAAAAAATACTTGAAACATGGGAATGAAGATAATAATCTATATGTGTTCTACTATGTTATTATGACGACTTTAGGCATGCGCAGATTGGAGTGTAATAAGTAAAGTGGTTATTTTTTTATGACGACTCTAGCATTCGTGCGACCCCAAGGTCGAGCGTTTATTGTCCAGTTCGCACAAACAAACATGGCGAATTTCAACATGGCGACCGCACAACGTTCGTCCTACGTATGCTGACCGGCAAGGAAGACAACTCTGATGGGGCGAACCCTCTGTAGGCGCAAATCCCCGGTGTTCTCCCCAGAGACGTTTTGGGGCCGAGAGGGGCCCCTATTGGTCCGATGGGGTCGAGTGAGGTATCAATATAAAACATATGTGTTGAAGCATCCGACAGATGGGGTGTGGCGTGGAATCGACGTCATTCTGTGCATGCGCAGTAGACAAAGGGTATAGAAATAGACGTTTTGGGGTCTAGGGGGGTCACGGGTGATCCGATTGGATCGAGTGAGGTATCAATGTCAAGCACACGTCAGGTAGCATCCGCCGGGATGGATTTGACGTGGAACGGACGTAATTCTGCGCATGTGCAGTAGACAAAGTGTATGGAAATAGACGTTTTGAGCTCTAGGTGGGTCACTAGTGGTCCGATTGGATCGAGTGAGGTATCAATGTAAAGCACTCGTGAGGGATCATCCGCCGGGAGGGGTGTAACGTAGAACCGACGTCATCCTGCGCATGCGCAGTAGACACAGTGTATGGAATATCCGTTTTGGGGTCTAGATGGGTCACTAGTGGTCCGATTGAATCGAGTGAGATATCAATGTAAAGCACACGTGAGGAAGCATCTGGCGGGATGGGTGTGACGTGGAACCGATGTCATTCCGCGCATGCGCAGTAGACAGTGTATGGAAATACACGTTTTGCGGTCTAGGTGGGTCACTAGTGGTCAGATTGAATCGAGTGAGGTATCAATGTAAAGCATACGTGGGGAAACATCCGCCGAGATGGGTGTGACGTGGAACTGACGTCATTGTACGCATGCGCAGTAGACAAAGTGTATGGAAATACACGTTTTGGGGTCGAGATGGGCCAAGCTTAGCTTCTGATTGGACAAGAGCAGCCGAGAATACATCTAAGGGGCAAGAACGAATATGACAGAGACAGAGCCAAATGGCGGCCTCTGATTGGACAAGAGTCTTCTTGAATTGAAAACATACCCAACGCGACTCCCCAGCGTTGGTATGATGTAACATTGGGGAGAATAAACTATATGAAAACTTGTTGTTGTTGTTGTTGTTCTCTCATCTGTCATCCTTGTTGTTGTTGTTTTTCGCTCATCTGTGTATATCATGGCGTCAAGGTGCACGAGTGCTTCAACCTGATACTTCACTCGACCCAATCGGGCCAATATTGGCCCATGTCAGCCCCAAAATGTCTATTTCCATACCCTTTTCCAACAATTCCCTGTTTGCGCATGCGCAGAATGACGATATTCCTACCCCACATCCACCCAGTCGGATGCTCCCTCACGTATGCTTCCCATCGATACCTCACCCGACCCAACCAGACCATTAAGGGCCCATGTCGACCCCAAAACGTCTATTTCCATAGCCTTTGTCTACTTCACATGCGCACAATGACGTCAGTTCCACGTCAAACCCATCCCGTCGGATGCTCTTTCACGAATGCTACACATTGACACCTCGCGCAGCCCAATCGGGCCAATGGTGGCTAACCTAGACCCCAACACGTCTATTTCCATACACTTCTACTGCGCATGCGCACAATGAAGTCAGTTATACGTCACGCCCATCCCGTCGGATGCTCCTTCACGAATGCTACACATTGACACCTCGCACGGCCAAATCGAACCAATAGTGGCTCCCCTAGACCCCAAAACGTCTATTTCCATACACTTTGTCTACTGCGCATGCGCAGAATGACGTCGGTTCCACGTCACACCCATCTCGGTGGATGCTCCCCACATATGCTTTACATTGATACCTCACTCGATCCAATCGGACCAATAGTGACCCACCTAGACCCCAAAACGTCTATTTCCATACACTTTGTCTACTGCGCATGCGCAGAATGACGTCGGTTCCACGTCACATCCATCCCGGCGGATGCTCTCTCACGTATGCGTTACATTGATACCTCACTCGATCCAATCGGACCACTAGTGACCCACCTAGACCCCAAAACGTCTATTTCCATACACTTTGTCTACTGCTCATGCGCAGAATGAAGTCGGTTCCACGTTACACCCCTCCCGACGGATGCTCCCTCACGAGTGCTTTACATTGATACCTCACCCGATCCAATCGGACCACTAGTGACCCACCTAGACCCCAAAACGTATATTTCCATACACTTTGTCTACTGCGCATGCACAGAATGACGTCGGTTCCACGTCACACTCATCCCGGCTGATGTTCCCTCACGTATACTTTACATTGATACCTCGCTCGTTCAACGTATAACATAATTCGATATGATATCGAATTAAATTGTATGTAGACAGATAATAATTAATGTCTACACGTAAAACAGCTCTGTGATTGGCTAAAAATATGTGTCTACACCAGATAGCGATTTTTGTCCCCTGCGGCCTACCATATACGAAGACATCCATGTATCGTATGGTTGGTATGTGGTGGACAAGCATGCATCATGCAGTCATTACGGTAGACATAATCACGCAGTTGAATACATTCGCCAAACAGTGTTTGTAAACAAACGATACTTCCGGAGCGGCAAGGTTGACTTGGGCAGTCTGCATTCTTACAAACTTGTGACTTTACTATCTGGTGTCAAATTATCCATTGGTGTATCTGACAACCCATTGGAACATTTATAGACTGGGATTACTTCACAAACCTACGTTTTCTATGGCATGTTCTGGCTTCGTCTCGCCCTTGTCTGGCCTATTTCGTTCAATGTTGGTCATGTGACCATTTGTTGTTGTTTACAAGAACCTACTGTGGTACGAGTTATACATTTTCCTGAATGTTCACGCTATTTTTAATAATAATATATATAATAATAATAATAATAATAATAATAATAAACTTTATTTTAACTCGATAGCCTCAATAGGACAATGTGCCTCTTTTCATGAGGGTCGAGGGCTAAAACAGATGAGAATAACAATATAAATATATATATATACATGGTTAATAACTTTGCAGTCTAAAAATATTAAATTAATGGATCTTTAAAAATCTTGTAAGGGCATCATAAGATATATTTATTAAGAAAAAAAATAATAATAATAAAAAAAATAAATAAAAATAAAATAAAATAAAATAAAATAAAAAGTAGATAAGAAAAAAAATAAAAAAATAAAAAAATAAATAAAATTAATTAAATAATAATAGTATTAATAAAATAAAAATTAAATTATTATAACATGCACTTTTAAAACTACTATATTATCTAAAATAGTCCGATCCGTTGAATTCCTCTAGGTAAAATTTATAGCATGCAGTTTTAAAACTTTGTAAGCTCTTGCATTTTCTAACATGTAGCGGTAAACTATTATACAATGTAGGAGCTGCTACCCTGAAAGAGTTTTTTAACAATTCTGTTCGAGCAAAAGGAACAGTTAGGAATTCCTTCGCACTAGATCTTAAGCTCCTCTTCGGAGAATGAATGTTGATGAGATCCTTAATGTACGAAGGAGCTACTCCATTTAAAGCTTTGAACACTAAAACAGTTTGGTTAAAACGATATCGATAAAACAGTGGATACCAATTTAAACGATAAAACATTTCTTGAGCACTGACTGAGCTATCACAGTCTAGTATCAAACGCATAGAGCGTTTGAGCAAGCTCTCGAGTCGATTCATGTCAGTTTGACAACACTTTCCCCACACAATTAAACAATAATCAAAATGAGGTAAGATGAATGAATTAAAATATTTCCGCCTAGCGGAATAAGGTAAAAACTTCTTAATTCGAGTGAGTAAATGAAGTTTACTCTTAATCTTGTTAACAATATAATCGACGTGGGAGGACCACGAGAGATTGTTATGTATATGGACCCCCACAAGTTTTTCACAGTTCGAGTTGTCTATGACAGTTTCGCCGATATTCAAAACAAGTTCGGAGTTTTCAAGGTGTGTCCGCTTTTGGTTGGTGGTCACAAGCATACAGTGTGTTTTGTCGGTGTTGATGCACATTTTGTTTGAAAGACACCAGTTACTCACTCCATCAAAGCCCACGTTTAGTTGATCTTGAAGTTCTGGTATAGATTTTGCAGCGCTATGTAGCGTGGTATCGTCCGCAAAGATGTCCGTTTCACATTCGGCTGTATGTAGTGGCATGTCATTAATGTATAACAAAAACAACAGCGGTCCTAAAATGGACCCCTGAGGGACTCCAACCGTATTAAACGACTCTCCCGATACACAACCATTGAATGACACAGTCTGCTTCCGGAATTGCAAGTACGAGTCTAGAAAGCTTAATTCACTGCCTTGTAGACCATAGATCTTCAGTTTATCCAGTAAAATATTGTGATTGACAAGATCGAACGCCTTACGAAGATCGATAAAAACAGCTCCAACAAGATGACCATTATCAATGTGGTAACTCCACGAGTCAATCAAGGCAGTCAATGCTGTTTGACAGGAATGAAAACTGCGGAAGCCGGACTGTCTGCCATGAAGTAGATTATTGTATTCTAGGTATGCAGACAGGTGATCGTGTACATGCCTCTCCAGTATTTTTGATATTGTTGGTAAGATACTGATAGGTCTATAGTTATTAGGGTCATTCCTGTTGCCATGTTTAAATAGGGGTAAAACCTTAGCGCTTCTCCACTGAGAAGGAAATTTTCCAGATGAAATACACATGTTAAAAATGGTAGTTAATGATGGCGCAATAATATCAGCTGACATTTTAAGAAATTTAGATGGAACGCCATCTAAACCCACAGCCTTTTTCGCACAAAGATTTTTCAACTGGTCAGCTACATATGTCACAGAAATTTCTGCAATTGAAAAACTTGAAACAGGGGACTTTCTGTTTGAGACAAATTCCTTTAGTTTGTCCAGGTATCCTGGAAACACTTGATCTCCATCAGCCACGAATTTTTTCACAGTTGATGTGAACCAATCATTGAACTGGTCAGCGATGGCCTGTGGTGTATCATACGAATTTCCGTCTACCTCCAGTTTAGGTATGGATGAATGTTGACACTTTGCCGGAACAAGCTCTCGCAGATGATTCCAAAACTTTGTAATCGCTTGCTGACCGGAGTCCAAAACTCGTTGATAATACATCCGTTTGGCGTGATAAATTAGGCTTTTTACTTTGTTTCTCCAAATTTTAAAATCGTCGATTTTTTTGTTTTTATTTGAGCGATCTCTCTGAGCCATCGCTTCTGTAATTTCGTCGTTCCACCACTCCGGGCGACGTTTATAACGGACACGCTTCTCTCTAATAGGGGCGTGTTTGTTGAGCACATCTCCAAATAAATACGACCATGCAGCGAGACTATCTTCTGGATCGTCAAACGCTTCAATAACGCTCCAGGGTTGACTTTGTAATTCCTTCAAAAAGTTAGTTTCACTGAATTGTTTACAACACCTGTATTTAATTGTTCCGTCAGATTTGGTATGTTGAGATGACAGTTTTCTAGTGACGCAAACAGGCAAATGGTCACTGATTGAATAGTTGGCTACAAAACTTTGAGTGATGTTTTCTGGATCGCTAACAAATATATGATCGATCCGTGTTTCGGCGTCCTTAGTTATACGTGTAGGAACATCAATCAGCTGTGTTAAATCATGATCATTCTCCATAAAATCCGCCCAGTGTTTCGATGTAGGCTTGGGTCGATCAAGATCAACGTTAAAATCGCCAAGCACTATGTACTCTTTCTTCTCATCTTCAATTTTACTGAGAGAACATTCGAACAGAGAACACCATTCATAAAGATCATGATCTGGTGGTCTATACACGAACAGTAGGATAAGCGGTTTTGACTTACTGTGCTTTATTTCAACTGCAATCATTTCGATAGAGTCCACTTCTAGGTCAAATCGCCGCTTAAACGGTATAGACTCCTTAATATATAGCAGAACTCCACCTCCTCGGTCTTTTAAACAGTTAATTTCTCGTCTGTCTCGTCTTAGAGGCGTATCACCGGGGATTTCAATAACGTCGTCCAGTATATGGTCGTTTAGCCACGTCTCTGTAAGGCCGAAAATTGATATACTATTTTCACATGAAACGAACACCTCCTTTAGCTCGTCGATTTTATTCACAATAGATCTTATGTTGAGGTGAACTCATTTAAGGCCCTTGTTGAATAGTTTAGAGAATGGATTATATAATCCATCTCGCGCTATGCTAGCTTGTTGCTGGCTATTGTTTCTCAGTGTTGAATAGTCCAGGTTGAAAGAACGGGGTGAACAGTCAATACATGCCCAGGTCGACTCGTTTCTCCACACCTCCACTAAATCATAAATTCCTATATCAACACAAGTCATATGAAAAATATTTCCACATCCAGCACATTGAATTTGGGCATTAAAACTCTTAACTGAGCGATCACAAACTGCACAGGGGCCAGGATTGAAGTGAACATCTCCCGATAATAGAAGCAGAATGATTCTGTAATACAGGGAAAAGCTGGCTTTATGAGTAGATAGTTTCTTGCCTGGCAGTGTACAAGATGGCTTGATTATCAGGTTATTACAGATTGCCTGTAGTCCATAACGATTGCGGTCCGTAGTGCTCAAGTTCGCAATAAAGTTTTCCACAGAAACAGCAGAATGGTCATCCGATGTATCACGCTCATTATGGTAGTTTGTTGAAGAGCGGACCCAAAGAAATACTAGCAGAATAGTCAAACTCTGAGAGCAAATTCGACGACCGATCGAATTCGACGCCATCTTGCAAACAGGTGCAAGTGTTCTAGTGTTCTTCGTTGATAGACAAGCATGATTTAGAAGTTTGGCTACTTTCGGGAAGTGATTGTATTTTACAGAAAATGTTTTCGGGCGAACTCTTTAGCGTCACATTACTGCTGTATAGTATGTCTTCATGCGCTGCCTAAAATTTCGTCTGCTAGTGAAACGTAACATTTGACACTGTTCTCTTTATTAAATTAACCTGGTGAGTAATATTAATTACCAAGCCCAATTCTATGACTATTTAGGAGTCTATATAAATGTTGAGCTCATTCAAGTTATGTGTAATTGTGGTTATTTCTCTAGTTTTAGGCGTGTCTGGCGAGCATGTTTGAACATGCCGCCATGTTGTTGTAGATTTCGCCGTATCGCTGGTAAGAAGTCGTGAGCTTGCTCCCTTTTTGAAATAGTTGCCCCCGTACCAGTATATTTCTAGTTAGAATAAACCTATTAATGGCGAAGCTCACTCATAGCTCCTGAAAACTGTACAATTGTTGCAGAAGTTGATGTTGAATGTGGACTTGTCATGGACCTATCTCTCAACATGGATCTACGAGTGTTTGGTTGTGAGCTTCATACTTTTACTAGATATTTTATGTAATATTTTTGTATATATAATTAGCTTGCCTAAATTAATTGGTAAGCTCAAGGTGAGCTCACATTTGTACTATTGATTAAGCTAATTATTAGCGATTTTCTCTTGCCGAAAAATAGTGCCCCAGCAACTTTGCTGTATTCTGATTGGTTAATGTAATAACGTGGTGCTTCAGGCAAAGCCTATAAATATGACACTGGAGCAATGGGGGCCAGTTCAAGCTCAGCATTAGTAGGGTAAGGATCTATTGGTATGACAACCCTGGGATTACTGGGTTATAACAGTATCGTATTATTGGAGTAGTATATAAACCCAATATATTACCATTGAGTAAATTGAGGTTTATATGGGAATGGGCAGCAATTATATGGATACACTGTTGTTACCATCATACCTATACTAATACATGCAGCTGGCTCCCACTACGTCCTCTATGAATACAAGTTAATGAGCTTGCATTTAGATCGTGTTCAATATATTCGCCAGATCATTTGGGATTATGAATAAACATCATATACGTTAATAGGGATTTTCTTGGTTCATTCATAAGGGAAAATTGGAGCAGATCAGTTAATGCTGATACAGGACCGAATGCCTGTTAATTTGGGATGATTCCGTATGCTGCTGTAAGTTGGATGTGATACTTTTACTGATACACCCATAGAACATGGCAGAATATGTACCTTCCCGCTGGTGAAGTCCGATTGCGTACTCTAGGGATAAACTCTGCTTAAAGGAGTAACTTAAGAGTGGATTCTTCATTATTACACCTGGAGCCAATAAGCCGTGGCGAATTATTTAGAGTGAAATCATTACACTGGTGTCAGAAGTGGGATACCAATTCTATTTGGTATCCAGATACTCGAACCCTAGACGTAGTGGTTAAACACAATTCTCAACGAAATTATCTAGCCTAGTGGATACTATGGCCGATAGCCCAGATCCTGAAATTATCATAAGGGGGCAAGATGATACTGAAGAGGGACAGGGAGATATGCCCCCAGCTTCAAGCGGAGCTGGTGGAAATATACATGACACTGATGCCGACAGTGACGTAGAGCAGGATAGCATAGTCATTGAGAGACACGATGGGGGAGATGTAGACCATGATGTAAGAAATGGGACTGGAGATTGGGCCGAATATTTTTCGCATTTTTCAAACTGTGCAGAATCGGGAAACTGTACCGAAAGAGAGAAGGCTTTGGCCCTAGCAGCTAGCCTCCGGGGCATGGCTAGGACATTCTATATAGGCTTAACCTTAGGAAAACGACAATCTTTTCCCCAATTAAGCAGCAAGCTAGAGCAGAGATTTGGGAGCTCCCGTCAGCAAACTAGGTGGCTATCAAGGCTAGAGGGGAGATACAGACTACCAGAAGAGTCCATTGCATCATTTGGGGATGAATTAAGACAAATGGCTCAGAAGGCCTATCCATCCCTCGACGCCAGGGCACAGGAGGCGTTGGCCTTAAATCAGCTGTATAAATCCATTTCTCTCGAGATGAAATGTCGTTGCATAGACAAAGAATGTCATACTGTAGCCGAAGCAGCTGAAGTAATTGAGCGCTTTGAAGCCATCCTTGATGGCAAGGACAAACGGAAGTCTGTACGATTTGTCCAAGCTGGATCAGATAATGACCAAATTAATAACCCAAGGGAAGTTGAAATATCTGCAATTGAAGGCGTTCTGAAGCGCTTAGATATGCTGGAAAAGAGAGGACGTCAGGGAAGGTTCAATTCACGCCCTCCTAAACGTAGCAGGGATAATAAATGCTATCTATGTGATTCCCCAGATCATTTTGTTAGAGGATGTCCGCTTAATCCCCGAGCAACAGAGGGAGCCACCTTCCCGAATGAACAGGAAAATGGTTCCCCGTCTGCTCAGTAGGCCAGGGGTTGCCGGGCGAGACGAGGCCTGAAAATAGATGTGTAGGTGAAGATAAACAGGATTTGATAGAAGACAATACACCAATTATAGCTGAGAAACTAGAGGGGACATTAGGGGTGCAAAAGGGAACTATACGTTCTGGCCAGGCATCTATTGGAGGTGATAAGTGGGACAATGGGCTCTTTGCCAAGGGATGGATAGCTGACAAAGGAGAGCAGGTTAACTTCCTGATAGATAGTTGGTCCACATTATCTTTATTGTCCAAACCGGTCTTTGATAAGGTGCATGTGGCATTATGGGGAGGTTTGCATCATGATAAGACGGTGAACATTATGGGAGCAAATGGTGAACGGCTGAAGTCTTATGGATATGTTGATATTCCACTATTACTAGGGGAAAACCACTACGTCCATGAGTTTGTGATTTGTGACATTAGCATAGAGGCAATCCTTGGACAAGATTTCCTTCTTAAGCATGTGAATGCTATTGACTATAAGTGGCTGACACTACGAACACCGACAATGGATATACCCTGCTGGATACGGAGTGAAGCAGAGATGACATGTCAGGTGCAAATATAACATTTGTCAACAGTTCCTGCCCATGCTATTGCATGGGTAATGGTGGAAATACCTAGGAGTGAGTATCTGGCTCCATTGGCTCTCTTGGAACCATCAGAAGAGCTAACGCAGAATCAGAACATTAGCATGATACAAGGTGTTGTTCAGACGGGACTAAAGGAGCAGTCAGTGCAAGTGGTTAACTTTAGTGAAAATGAAATAATCTTGTATCCAAATTCCAGGTTGGGGATATGCAGATCGTGTTATGATGAACCTAGTTCAATCTCTGAAGTACCTTCAAACCAGGTTCAGACAGTCCAATCCAAATCCACAGATTTACCACAGCATCTGATGGAGATGTGGGAGAGAAGTACTACCTATCTTTCAGCAGAAGAGAGTAGAGCATTCTCTAATTTACTGATACGATTTCAAGCTGTGTTCTCTGCATCACCGGGTGACCTTGGTAGAACAGACCGAGTTCAACATAGAATTAACACAGGAACAGCAGCGCATATAAGGCAGCCACCACGGCGACTCCCTATTGCTAAACAGGAAATTGAAAAACAGGAAGTTGCAAAGATGTTGGATCGTGGTGTAATCAAACCTTCCACAAGCCCATGGGCTTCACCGGTCGTTCACATTAAAAAGAAGGATTCGACAACTAGATTTTGTTTAGACTATAGACGTCTAAATAATGTGACAATAAAGGACGCCTACCCACTGCCTAGAGTGGATGAATGTCTGGACTCTCTTAGTGGATCAAAATGGTTTTGCTGCATGGATTTAAACTCAGGCTTCTGGTAGACCGGCATGACTCCAGAGGATCAGGAGAAGACAGCATTTGCTACGAGACAAGGATTGTACCAGTTCTTTGCAAATGCTCCCTCCACATTTGAGCGTCTAATGGAGGATTTTCTGAGAGGGCTCCAGTGGGAGGAATGCCTAGTATACATTGGTGACATCGTAGTCCCTGGTAAGACATTTCAGGAAACCCTTCGTAGATTAGAGGATGTTTTCGAGAGGCTTGAGGAAGCAAATCTCAAACTGAAGCCATCAAAGTGTACCTTCTTCCAAAAGTCTGTTCATTTTCTGGGACATGTAGTATCTGAGGATGGGGTACGTACTGATCCAGAAAAGTTATCCGCGATTCATGACTGGCCACAGCCAGAAAATGTCAAGCAGGTGCGTAGCTTCCTCGGTTTGTGTTTCTACTACCGCCGATTTGTTCAAGGCTTTGCAGGAATAGCAAGACCTCCGCACAAACTAACTGAAAAGGGGTCCCACTTTCATTGGACAGAAAGTTGCCAAAATGCTTTCGAGGAACTAAAGACAGCACTAACATCGTCACCAGTGTTAGCATATCCGCTCCCAGGACATCCGTTTATTCTGGACACTGATGCCAGTGACACTGCTGTCGGAGCAGTGCTATCCCAGGAACAAGAAGGCAAACAAAGAGTAATAGCTTATATGAGCAAAACGATCAATAAACATGAACGATCCTACTGCACGACACGGAAGGAACTCTTAGCTGCAGTCACTGCTCTAAAACATTTCCACCCTTACTTATATGGACAGAAAGTTCTGCTACGTACTGACAATGCAACGGTAAGTTGGGTGAAAAGTCTGCGCAACCCTACTGGACAAGTCGCTCGATGGCTACAGGGGATGGAAACATATGACATTGAAGTGAAACATAGAGCAGGGAGGAGTCACGCGAATGCTGATGCATTATCGAGGCGGCCATGCAAAGTCTGTGCTCGACATGAAACTGCGAGTAATGAAGCTCAAGACGAAGCAGACACAGTGGGTGAAGCGGCAAATAATGTGAGTGCCCTCGGTGAAATTGATTCAGATTATGACTTTGAGACAGTGCGGGTGACGACAAGAAGTAGTCCAAAGTCAACTAATGATTTGAAAGATCACCAGCTGGTTCTTGATTTTTGGAGTCCTGAGGCAATCAGACAGCAGCAGCTGGAGGATCCTAACATAGGGCCCATCATCATTGCTCTTGAAGACACCAACTGTAGACCAGAGTGGTCAGCAATATCACACCTATCTTCGCCATTGAAAACGATTTGGCGCCACTGGGACAGACTGCATCTCCGTGGAGGGATGTTATACAGGGAATTTGTCACTGATGAGAAGAACAGTACTTACCAGTTAGTTGTTCCTGAGGGTTGCGAACAAGATGTGCTGTGGTTGCATCATGATATTCCAACAGCTGGACATTTAGGAGCTAGCAAAACACTCAGTAAGATTTTTATTGGCCTGCTATGAGAGCAGACGTGGACAGGTACTGCCAGCAATGTGATTTGTGCAGTCAAGAAAACACCCAGAGATCAAGGTAGGGCTCCACTAGGTCAGTGCCAGGTAGTAGCACCAATGGAGAAGTTGGCTCTTGATATACTTGGTCCTCTCCCCTTGACCAGGAAAGTAAATAAGTTCCTGTTGGTCATTACTGACTGTTTTACCAAGTGGACAGAAGCCATACCCTTGCCTGACCAGGAAGCAAGGACTGTGGCACGGGTATTGGTGGATGAATTACAAGCGTCTAGTCCGTCATCCATAATTCAGCCGTCGTCCATTAGAGAATATCCGCGTCCATAATCCAAAGACCTATTCCATATTCCATATAACAGTATTAGCACCAAATTCAAAAAGACAATCATAGTATGTACATAAACATAGGCTTGTTTCCTGCAAGAGAAGCGGTTAACAGTTTTTCAATGATGCCGGCAAGACATCATGATGTTCCAAAAATATCAAATCGTATGCTGATCATTATTGCTTAATCCATAATATGTTAATTGTAAGTCATCTAAAGAATGATGTATCTCAGTCACGCTTTGATTGTGACTGTTCATATGAGTACCATGAGGATCTTGAAGTACATGGGTTCATACGGCCCCTAGCCCCGGGTTAAGCGGAATTAGACACAAGTTACGAAACGTAGCGCGCCATAGATCTTGCACGCTACGTTCGTATTTTTTTATCAGCATGCGATATGTATCGCCAAATTTGAAAAACTTTGAGTGGAGGCGTTTGGTGGAATAGCCCTGTTCTATAAGTTTCTGTAACAATGTTTTGTGACGTTGATTAAAATCTTCACATTTAACACAGGATCTAGCAAATGCTACTAAGCGAGATATGTATACGCCATATGCAGGTCCCACTGGAATATTACTGTCCAGAAAGGGATAGTTTACGATGTCGAAATTGTAATCATCTCTTTTGTCATAAAGTCGACGAGAGAGAATGCCCGCTCCATTTTTATAGAGATATAGATATAAATATGATGTGCCTGTAGGGCTGTCTGTAGTTTCCTTCAAATCCAGTGAAGGTGGATATATATCCTTCACTGCGTCATTTATATTCACAGCGAGAAGATCGTCTATATAGCGTTTGGTGAATGAGAAGGAACGGGCTTTGAATGGATCGGTTCCCACTTCCCTTATATGTGTTGTAATTTGAAAGCGCCTGCATATGGTCATATTCATAAGAGAACAGATACAGGTCAGCCAACAGGGATGCACAATTAGTACCCATTGGAATACCTATATGCTGCTGATATATTGTGTTGCCAAATTTCACATAGATATTTTTAATGAGAAATTCAAGCAACTCTATAAACAAAGAAACATCCCATGAATATTATCTCTTGTATGCAGTAGAGCTACAGAATGCTTTATGGCTTCCGACATTAATATATCGACGTCCTGATGAGGGATTGTAAATTCATATGCTGATTTGGAACGCCCTTACAGATTCATTCTGATCAAGGCAGTAACTTTGAGTCTCACCTGTTCAAGGCTCTAAGCGACCTCCTACAAATAGATAAAACTCGGACTACTAGCATGCGGCCACAGGCAAATGGCATTGCAGAACGTTTCAACAGGACACTACGTTCCATGTTGACTATGTATTGTGAAAAGGAGCAAAGGGGATGGGATGAGTTCCTGTCCCAGGTCATGATGGCTTACAGGGCGTCAAAACATTCAAGCACAAATCTGTCTCCAAATATGATGGTTTTTGAACGGGAGGTAACACTTCCGATGCAAGCATTCACAAGTCAACCAGATGACAGTACTGGTAGTGCAATCAATGAGGACACTTATGTTTTGGACTTGCAGGAGGCATTGTATAAAGCGCATCAGGTAGCACGCAAGGCAATGAAGAGAAATGCGGAATACCAAAAGCGGCACTATGACTTACGGGCTAAAAAGCGAAAGCTCGAGTCAGGTCAACCAGTTTGGCTATACGACCCAGCTCGTAAAGTTGGGGTGTGCCATAAACTCACCTCCAAATGGAAGGGGCCTTACATCATTCTTAGGAAAATTGATGACATTACTTACCTGGTTAAGAAGTCACCCAAGCAACAAGCGAAGGCCTTCCACATTGATAGGCTTATGCCATACAGGGGTAAAAAGCCACCACGCTGGTTTGCAACCATGAAGCCAGCTAATGGTTAGCGGCGAAAGGCCCTTCTGCTGAGATTTTGAGCAAACTAGGTTAAATGTAAATCATTGAGATTCAGAGAAACTATTGGACTACAAGGATGAACACCTACAAATCTAGATAAGAGGTGTGGGATACCTCTCTGGATCCTCATGGTAATCATATGAACAGTCACAATCAAAGCGTGACTGAGATACATCATTCTTTAGATGACGACTTTGCAACGAATATTATGGATTACGAATACTGATCAGCGATACGGATTTGATATTTTGGAACATCATGATGTCTTGCCGGCATCATTGAAAACTGTTGACCGCTTCTCTCTTGCAGGAAACAAGCCTATGTTTATGTATACTATGATTGTCTTTTTGAATTTGGTGCTAATACTGTTATATGGAATATGGAATAGGTCTTTGGATTATGGACGCGGATATTCTCTAATGGACGACGGCTGAATTATGGATGACGGACTAGACGCTTGTAATTAAAAATGGAACTCCGGAGTTATTTTGGTAGCAGTGGGTTTGGGACTGATCACCCTATAAACTTGGTCTACCATGGTTGAGAATTGTAGGTGAAAAAGGTTGTCCTTTGGGGAGGCAGTCTGGGGCTGCAAGTTCAAACAAACTCTGGATGATGGTATGCTGGGTGGGACTCATAGTATAACATGATTACCTGGTTTTGCTGTAGTATATCCTATGGCATTGAGATGAAAGAGAGGAAGTCATTTGTCATTCATTTCTGTTGCTTGGTTTGACATAGATGAAAAGATGCCAGATGTCTTATGCATTCTATTGTTTTTACAGAAAGATGTCACAGTGCTGGTTGTGCCCGTTGTTGCTGAAAAACAAGAAGGAGCTCAGGAACCACCTGGTCGGTGCAACCCACAATCGCCTCCGTGTGGTATGCCCATACTGTGTCGAACAGAACACCTTCCGGAAGACAGTTGATGTGAGGCTCCATGCACAAAAGTTACACCCGGCAGAAGGGAGGGATCTTCCCACAGGGTTCTGGACCGAGATCAATGGGTTCTGGTTTACTGTAAATCCAGAGGATTATCTGAAGATCATCAATCCCCCGACATGGGCATCTGATATCACTACCAGGGCACGGGGTATGATGCGAAATTGGTTGTCGAGATGCACCAATCCCTCGAAGTCGAAGGAGGAATAGTTCAAAGGTTGGGATTTGATACGTGCCAGGGAATATAATATGAAATCCCCCCTGGAGAGAGTTAAGCCTCAAACACCACCCGCCAAGCGACAGCGTACCAATGTGGAGTACGACATCAGGGAGCCGCATATGGTTTCAAAGCTGATCCTGGTGGATGCGAAAATTGATCCATCCATTTCCAAGATGTGGTTCCGGGTAGAGGATTCACCAGGAACATGGTTTGAGGTGGATATTGGTAATCTTCTTTCAAATCCAAGGGCCCTGCAGTCTGTTACAAAGAAAATGTCTGCTCTTCCTGTGAATCGGCTTGTGCCTAGGCACTTATTTTGAATGAGGAACTGATTACTAAGATAATCAGGATGTCTTCGGATTCCCCATACCCAGTCAACATGGAAGTCAGGTCACCAGTTGGGTCAGTCGAGTATGATGAAATTTACGTGGAGGCAACATCAGGCACTCATGATACACAATCTGAAGTAGGCTCATACCTGGACGTTTTGCAAACGGAGGCCATCAGCCCTGCCAGAATTGTTGATGCTCATCAGGCCTGCCTGATTTCCTGCCAGATGTCATCAATGCTGAACTGGATGCAGTGCTCGACTTATTGACCTCAGGGGTTCCACCAGTGGGTAAATCTGATCCTGCTGCATGCCATACACCCGATACTTCCACTGCATTTGAATTAACAACCCGGATGGTGGAGACTCCGGATGTAGTTCAACAAGGCCCTAGTGCTTCCCATGCTTCACCTTCCACAACCGTACCTCAGCCATCTGGAGCAGCGGTTACACCCAGCAGCTTGCAAGCCAGAGCGTTGTGGCTACTGTCTCATGGATGTATGCCCCTCTTCCCACCTGCAAGACGTGCCTGGGATGGAGATGAGGTAGTGCAAATATCGGTAGGAACGCAGATGATTAAGTGGCCTCCAACATCCTGGAAGGAAATGGATGCAAGGCAGAGGTCAAGCTACTGGAGCTATGTCACTGTGAGTCTGGATAATGCGGACAAAACTAATGGCCCAAGTCTTAACCACCACAATCAGCTGGATCGGTACAACATGTTTTTATTACCAGGTACAGATGAACCCAGAAAAACGAAACCTGGCGATGACATCTTTGGATACCTTAGGAAAATGCGGATCTACATATATAAATTTCTGGTAAAAATAGCCCTCGGGTCAGTGAGTCTAGTTGAAACCGCAGTTGAGGACATGTTGGAGGCTGCTACCAGTTGCAGGGACACATCTCTGGATCATCTCTGTCATCTGTTGGAGAAACATAACATCCCCCTGCGGCTGGAGCCCTGAACTGAATGTTATCATCTGTTGGACTTACTGGTGTTCCTTGGACTTAAATTGTGTCTCGCAAATCTCACCTTACCTGGACTTACCTTGCATCTTGTGGACTAGCCTTATCTGGACTTACCTTTATTCCCTGGGACTACCTTGTGCGTTCTGGACTGTGTACATTTTCATCTTGTGGACTTACCTTCATTCCCTGGGACTACCTTGTGCATTCTGGACTGTGTACATTTTCATCTTGTGGACTTACCATTATTCCCTGGGACTACCTTGTGCGTTCTGGACTGTGTACATTTTCATCTTGTGGACTTACCTTAGTTCCTTGGGACTTACCTTGTGCCTTACGAACTGTGTGAATTACCTGTGCATCACCAATTTACCTTGTGATGCGTGGAATTACTACCATTATGTGTATCGGTGCTTCCCGCATAGTAGTCTTGCCTTGTACAATATGGAATTACCTCGCTTGTGTTACTCATAGATAACAAATTCAGGAGAATTTTAGAAATTAAGAAGGGGAGGATGTAATGAACTGGTGTGACATTGTGTTGTTGTTGTTGTTGCATCCTCCTCATGATTTTCACTCTCGTTCTAGATAGTCTGCATTCTTACAAACTTGTCTCAACATGGATCTACGATTGATTGGTTGTGAGCTTCATACTTTTACTAGATATTTCATGTAATATTTTTGTATATATAATTAGCTTGCCTAAATTAATTGGTAAGCTCAGGGTGAGTTCACATTTGTACTGTTGATTAAGCTAATTATTAGCGATTTTCTCTTGCCGAAAAATAGTGCCCCAGCAACTTTGCTGTATTCTGATTGGTTAATGTAGTCACGTGGTGCTTCAGGCAAAGCCTATAAATATGACACTGGAGCAATGGGGGCCAGTTCACGCTCAGCATTAGTAGGGTAAGGATCTATTGGTAGAACAACCCTGGGATTACTGGGTTATAACAGTATCGTATTATTGGAGTAGTATATAAACCCAATATATTACCATTGAGTAAATTGAGGTTTATATGGGAATGGGCAGCAATTATATGGATACACTGTTGTTACCATCATACCTATACTAATGCATGCAGCTGGCTCCCACTACGTCCTCTATGAATACAAGTTAATGAGCTTGCATTTAGATCGTGTTCAATATATTCGCCAGATCATTTGGGATTATGAATAAACATCATATACGTTAATAGGGATTTTCTTGGTTCATTCATAAGAGAAAATTGGAGCAGATCAGTTAATGCTGATACAGGACCGAATGCCTGTTAATTTGGGATGATTCCGTATGCTGCTGTAAGTTGGATGTGATACTTTTACTGATACACCCATAGAACATGGCAGAATATGTACCTTCCCGCTGGTGAAGTCTGATTGCATACCCTAGGGATAAACTCTGCTTAAAGGAGTAAATTAAGAGTGGATTCTTCATTATTACACCTGGAGCCAATAAGCCGTGGCGAATTATTTAGAGTGAATTCATTACAATATAGAGACCCCATATTTCGACACTTCACCCTAATACCACCCCCCCCCCCCTCCCAAATCTCTTGTTTTGCGGTCCTGTGGCGTAGACAGTCTCTATGTAAGCAGATTCACGGTGGCAGATTATATTTAACTTAAAACTCCTGGGAAATATTGCAAATATTAGATGCATATTGCATATGCATGGGACAGATGCTTCTGTCAGAATAGACAACCGCATTCATAGATACCTGATATAATTACCGGTCCTTTGTTCAAGGAGGTAAAGACACATATAGGTTATACAATGTCACATTGACACCCACAGTAGAACCCGTTAACACAGAGGTGGGTCTGACATACCGTAATAACAAAAATGCATCTTGTAGTTAGGTCATGATTATTTACTTGCCAATCACAAAATTACTCGGCTGTGGACTCGCTTATGTATGGTGGCCGATAAGGGACATCGCTAGGTATGTGGTTTGGTAACACGAAGGCAGGATGCGAAGCGCGAAGGCAGGATGCGAAGCGCGAAGTCCAAACACGAAGGCAGGATGCGAAGTGCGAAAGCAGGATGCGAAGCGCGAAGGCAGGATGCGAAGCGCGAAGTCCAAACACGACTTCGCGCTTCGCATCCTGCCTTCGCGCTTCGCATCCTGCCTTCGTGCTTGAACTTCGCGCTTCGCATCCTGCCTTCGTGTTTGAACTTCGCGCTTCGCATCCTGCCTTCGCGCTTCGCATCCTGCCTTCGTGTTTGAACTTCGCGCTTCGCATCCTGCCTTCGCGCTTCGCATCCTGCCTTCGTGTTTGGACATCGCGCTTCGCATCCTGCCTTCGCGCTTCGCATCCTGCCTTCGTGTTTGAACTTCGCACTTCGCATCCTGCCTTCGCGCTTCGCATCCTGGCTTCGTGTTTGGACTTCGCGCTTCGCATCCTGCCTTCGCGCTTCGCATCCTGCCTTCGTGTTTGGACTTCGCGCTTCGCATCCTGCCTTCGTGTTACCACCAAGTTGAAATTTTCCAGTATTCTTAATGCTGAGAGATTTTGTTACCGACAACTGATTGATTTATTATCAAGGCTGGGGATTTAAAAAATTTGATCCTTTATTTTTTTTCCTGTTTAGTTTTAATTTTGCGTCCAACTTCATTTGTCGTCCTCCATATTTTGTAATCATATTCTGGTCCTGTGATACAATTATATATCCCTGTTGAAGACATTTTGGTGAATGTCGCAACGTTGGTGTTACAATATACTATCCGGTTGACCAGATTTATTCGTTATTTCTTCTATTTCACTTCCCGGATGACTCAAAATATCCATTCCTATATATATACCAGTATTTAATATGTTAAGTTTCTGTGATACAGTATGATATGTAATACTATTATGCTTGTTTTCTGTGAAACATTTATTGTATGTTTTGCAATCTTATGTAAAATTTCCGACCATATTATTATTGTATAGCAGATGTCGTGATTGATATGAAGAATTTCCAACGATATATCCGAAGTTAAAATATTGACGGATGACGCTGTCTTCAATAAAATCGAGCATAAATGAACTATACTTTGAAACAAGAAAATCAGCGATTTTGACTGTATCGAGTGACGAAATGGTTCCGGTAATAAAGAAAGACTGGTCTTGTACTCGTGTATCTAAGCATATACGGACTTTATTCTTCATGTAAACCATCCCGACGAGAAAGGCGACTATACTCTGATCTCGGCATTGGTGAATAAAATAATTCAAATGGCGGCCTGGCCTCGCTTTCATCGGGTCATGCGCAGTGGCACTTGTTTTGACTTCGCGCTTCGCATCCTGCCTTCGTGTTTGGACTTCGCGCTTCGCATCCTGCCTTCGCACTTCGTATCCTGCCTTCGTGTTTGAACTTCGCGCTTCGCATCCTGCCTTCGCGCTTCGCATCCTGCCTTCGTGTTTGGACTTCGCGCTTCGCATCCTGCCTTCGCGCTTCGCATCCTGCCTTCGTGTTTGAACTTCGTGCTTCGCATCCTGCCTTCGCGCTTCGCATCCTGCCTTCGTGTTTGGACTTCGCGCTTCGCATCCTGCCTTCGCACTTCGCATCCTGGCTTCGTGTTTGGACTTCGCGCTTCGCATCCTGCCTTCGTGTTATAATACCACATACCTGAAACAATGCAGCGATGTCCCTTATCGGCCACCATACTATGGTAATTATATACAAGCGTCATGCAGTCATTATATACAGTCGTATGTTGTATGTCATTCGGGGGATAGCTGTAAACACACCATGTTCATTAATCCAGAACGTAACATGCAGTCATCCATGAAGGTTTCATATTCAATGGTGTCATTAACATTCCAGCACGTAGACTTTACGTGCTGCAGGTAGATAATGATGATATTAATATCAGCACAAAAGTCTTGGAAGAGGGAACCGATCAAGACAAGATGATGCTCCGGTCAGCGAATTTACATTATGGCACATATATTATCTATCTAAATGGATTTCCAAATTCAGGTCTCCAATCACGAGCCTATGTAGCCCAGAAATAGAATGACAAGGTAGACCATAGTTCACAAAAAAACTTGACATAAATATTTCACATACAACATGCTCACGGTTGAGATCAATCATCTTATCGAGGTAAAAGAATTTCACATATCATTAGAAAATACCCTTAGCTTATTGACTTCATTTTCCGTGTATTTGACCCTATTTCCGCTTCAAAAAACATCATGTTACCACGCAGTGAAGCAAGGAAATTATGTAAATACTATTATTATATCACTGTTCATGACCCTCCCGTCCTCCGCCCCCAACCTGTAGGCGCAAGTGGGCGAGATGCAACCCAAACGACATCTCATGGCATATTATCTGCACACCAAATTTGGCAAGAATCTGTAAGCGTCCTCAACCGATTGCCCAGAATCCATATTTGAACTCTGCCACCAGGTGTCACCACCTCTAGGTGCAAGTGAGCAAAACGCAATCTCAACCGACATCTCATGGCATTGTATAGGCATAAGAAGTTTGAGAGAAATCTGGAGAGGAAACAGGGCAAAACAATTTAGATTTTGCCACCAGGTGGCACCACCTGTATGCGCAAGTAAGCGAAACGCAACACCAAACATCATCTCGTGGTTTGGTATATGCATACCAAATTTGAGAAGAATCCGATGAGTAGCAGTCAAATTATTGTCAGGAAACAAATTTCGGATTTTTACCACCAGGTGGCACCACCTGTAGGCAGAAGCGAGCGAAATACAAATCTAAGGAACATCTCCTGACACGGTAACTACATACCAAATTTGAGAAAAATTGAAGGACCAAATTCAGATTTTGACATCAGGTGTCGCTACCAATAGGCCCAAATAGTGACATCTTATGTCATGGTATATTCAAACCAAATTTGAGAAGAATCCGAAGAGCGGTTCTCGATTTGTTACCCGGAAACAAATTTCTCCTTTTCTCACCAGGTGACGCCACCTGTAAGTAGAAGTGGTTGAATCCCAAGCAAGATCTCATGACAAGGTACATGCATACCAAATTTGGGAAGAATTCGAGGAGCGATTCTCAAGTTATTTCCCGGAAACCAAATTTAGAAGTTGCCACCCGGTGGCGCCACCTGTACGCATAAATGGGCGAAACTCAATTCTAAGCGACATCCGATGAGCGTTTTTCAAGTTATTACCCAGAAACGTAGGGTATTTCGGAGGAACCAGACCAAGCGCTTCAAAGTTATCGCTTGCGTCAAGGAAGAATGGAATGAACTCTAGTGACGCCACCTACAGGCAGATCGTGCTGAAAGGCAATACCATTTGACGCGAAGTCGCAAGGAATGCATATGCCGAATTTCGGAGGAATGCGATCAAAGTATTCGAAAGTTATCGATTCCGACGAACGGACATGCACAGAAGATTGGAACAAGACCCAGTGGCGCCACGTTCAGGTGGTGTTGTCGCAAAGAATGCATATGCCAGATTCCGGAGGAATCCGACAAAACATTTGGAAGTTATCGCTTGCGAAAACGTTGAACGGACATCAACGGACACGAACGGACGTGCGTAGAAAATAGGAACAAGATCTAGTGGCGCCACATGCAGGCCGATCTTGCTGAAACGCAATACCAAGCGATGTCTTGTCACAAGGAATACAAGCGTCTAGTCCGTCATTCATAATCCAGCCGTCGTCCATTAAAGAATATCCGCGTCCATAATCCAAAGACCTATTCCATATCCATATAACAGTATTAGCACCAAATTCAAAAAGACAATCATAGTATACATCAACATATGCTAGTTTCCTGCAAGAGAGAAGCGGTTAACAGTTTTCAATGATGCCGACAAGACATCATGATGTTCCAAAAATATAAAATCCGTATCGCTGATCAGTATTCTTAATCCATAATAATCGTTGTAAAGTCGTTATCTAGAGAGTGATGTATCTCAGTCACGCTTTTATTGTGACTGTTCATATGAGTACCATCAGGATCTTGAAGTACATGGGTTCATACGGCCCCTAGCCCCGGGTTAAGCGGAATTAGACACAAGTTACGAAACGTAACGCCATAGATCTTGCACGCTACTTTCGTATTTTGCTATCAGCATGCGATATGTATCGCCAAATTTGAGAAACTTTGAGTGGAGGCGCTTGGTGGAATAGCCCTGTATTATAAGTTTCTGCAACAATGTTTTGTGACGTTGATTAAAATCGTCACATTTAACACAGGATCTTGCAAATGGCGAGATCTGTATACGCCATATGCAGGTCCCACTGGAATATGACTGTCCAGAAAGGGAAAGCATATGGCAAATATCGGAGGAATCCAACCAAGCGTTTGGAAGTTATCGCTTGTGAGGAATTTGAACGGACATCAACGAAAATCAACGGACACGAAGAAGCGAAACCGCGTTGCGGTGGGGACAAAAATAAAACCACGTGTCAGGACACTATGTTAGACAGGCCACCGGAATAACACCGTATGTCAGAATTTGAATTAACAAACCCAAAACTCTTTCTAAGCATATATAACATGCGATATTCCGATTATAGACATACCGTCTTGTTAACCTATCAGTTATAAATGTTGACAAGATAAAAATTCTTTACCATGCAGAAAGTTTTTGTACGCCTATTAGAAGCCTATTCAAGTTGACCGACATTGACTTATTTCATCATCGTCAAGTTCGAGATTATAGAATAGGTTTTAAAGGGTTACACTCTCAGAAATATTCAGGGAATAATCCTGAATAGATCAGGCTGCACATCCACAACTCAATTTCAGGGATTTTACCTGAAATCCAGGGATAATTTCTTGAATTTAAGAAGAAAAGATCCCCGAATAAGAGGATTTTTTTCTGAAATTCAGGCAAATTTACCACCCTGATTAGTGAGTTCCCGACCCTATTCAGGTACGTAAAATCCCCTAAAATTCAGGTAATTTAGCTTTAATTCATGGATGATATACCTGAACCTCAGGAAATTATCCCTGGATTTTAGGTAAAATCCCTGAAATTGAGCTGTGAATGTGCAGCCTGATCTATTCAGGATTATTCCCTGAATATTTTTGAGAGTGTATAGTTAGGTATTCACGGGCCTTACTGAAACCCATCAGGCTCTTGTTCTAACTTGTATTAGCATTTTTGGTGATGATCTCCAGTTTTGAGCGGTGCCATACTCACTATAAAGCACATGTACATGTGATTGTTTATTATATATTTCATGATAATATTCTAATCAGAATGTCCCACTTCCGTTCCTAACATAGATCATATTATTCCAGTTCCACAGTTCAGATAATAAGGCCACCCCCCCCCCCCCCACGAGAAATTCTAATCTTCTCATCAGTTTAAGTTAAAGTCAACTTCCAACATCTAGTCTGCAAGAAAAGGTTACTTCATCGATGCGTAACTTGTTGTATCATTGAATTGCTTGAAGTTGTGGCTGCCAAACTTGACCATTTCCGACGCTAATTGACGTTTTTTATCGAAAAAAGAGAGGCAGATATGATATGTAACTGATAATTCAAGAAGACTGTGCTGGAACTAAACACTAAATCAGATAGACAAACACTGGGGAAAAGTTGGAACTGTGTATGAAACTGCAATTTAAAACTAGTCACGATAAAGACTCGTGAAGGAAGAAAGAGGAGGCCGGGAAATTTTAAGATGAGAGCACTGCAGCTGAAAACTGATTGATCTCAGATGCTTCCCTAGTTATTTTTGACCCATTTCATGGCAATTCAGTCACAAGTATTGGGAGGGCCAAAATGGTCCTTGGAACCCCCCCCGCTCTTCTTATATTGGGGAGGGGAAGGGGCCGGGTCCCCGCTGTGCCCCCGTCCCCCCCCCCCCGCTCCTGTTATGTACTTTATGCTCTTCCAGTGCAGTAAGTGCACACACTTGATCATCAGTGTTCCCTTAAAACATCACTGAACACATACAAGATTTTCAGTATATAGGTCCACTGAACACATACAAGATTACCAGTGTATGACATGCCAAAAGGGTCCGTGTAGCCTTGCACAACTTAATTTTCGTTTTTGTTATCTCGAAATCAAAAATTGAAAGTTGACGGTCAAAATTCAATTTTCGTTTTTCGTTTTACTTCACGCAAAAATGAAAATCAAATATTGAAAATTGCCTCGACTTGTCCGTTTTTCGTTTTTTGATTTTAACTTTGATGTAACAAGGTAATGTGCACACGCGCAAGGGTTATGATGTCACTTCCGTCCTGCGGAGTAGTATTGAAAGCGCAAAATCGGGTCGTAGATGTGGAGCGTAATACGGAAAACCAGAGGGATGAAAGACATGGGAGTTTCACTACACTATACGAGATCCCTGGAGCCAGGCATTGGCACAGGCGGCATAGCACTGTTTAGTACTAAAAACGAGGAAGTTTCCCAATGATGTAGGTGTCACACAGTGGAATTGCCCCACAACATGCATGTACAATTGAAAACGCCATTTTATAGATTGTATTGATATAAATTCAGCCTACGGTTGACAGAAAATCAGAATTAATGAATTTAGAAAAAAACATTATCAAGCTAAGTGGAGGATAGTTGATCATGTCATGCATATGGGAATGACACTGTTATTTCAGCGCCATTTTTGTAGTTCAGACAGAAAGGACAAAATACAAAAAAGTAGCTGGCCATGGTAACACGATTTGCATTTTTCTGGAAGCTGGTGGAGACACTTGACAAAGTCGTAGAAAATATAAATATCTCATTTGTGTAGTGGATACGTCAGCCATCAGGTGTATTTTGTCGAAAATCACATTTGGATGTTGTTGTTGTTGTTAGCGAAATGTCAGGTCAGTTTCCGAACGTTCTATGTTTTTGCATGAACAAGTTTCTGAGACAGATAGAATTATTTTGATATATGAATAGTTTCTGTGTTTAGAGCAGTATCAGGCTTCCAACTTAGGGCTAAACACAAGAAGCCTCTAAGACATTATAGTACATAATAGGCCAACTGCGCATGCATAGGATCTAGCAGGCATGCGCACCAGGTATGAAGCATGATATGAAGAACAACGGGGTTATGCACATGTGAGTTTTTTTATTATTAAACGAGATACCTAGAGCCTGGCATTCCCACTAGGGTAGTAAAATAAATACATGGGTACCCTTATCATAACACCAAAGGAACTTCCCCTTGGGTGTGTGCATGTGTGTGTGTAGGTGTGTGAGAAGTTAATGCGTTGAAACGAGATGATGTCCACATTAAAGTGTTTTTGACGCTTAGCATTGACGGGCGTCTTAACGATCAAACGCGCAAGATCCCAAAATAGTGGCGGATGAGTGGACTTACCGCTGAAGCGTTGAAGCATTCAGACGTCCGGCATCAATGGCGGCGGTTGTGTGCTTCTTTCGCGGCCCACCACCGCGATGATTTATTCTTACTGGTATTAATTTTTTTTGGTATCTTTATAAGTACAATATTTTAAAACAATAATAAATATCGGTTGTGTTCACGAATGCTGTTCGCTCAAAAGCGCTCTAAACATCCACTTTAGAACTGGGAAAATCCAAGACTCTGTCCTGATTGGCTAAACCTCCAGTGCCAATAATCAATGAGAACAGCGGGATGCCACCTGTCCAACCTGCCTGATGGGCCGGCAACTATACTACCCTTTGGGAATGCCAGGCTCCAGTCATCTCTTCTAGTGAAACTCTCACGTTGCGCACCTCCTATACGACCCGATTTGCGTTTTCTATTCTACTCCTCGCATCGTAAGTGACGCCATATAACCCTCGTGCGTGGGCAATTAAAATCAAAAAACGAAAAACGGAGAACTCGAGGCAATTTTCAATATTTCAATTTCATTTTTGGGCGAAGTAAAACGTAAAACGAAAATTGAATATTGACGGTCAAATTTCAAGTTTTGATTTTGAGATTACAAAAACAAAAAAAAACGAAAATTGATAATTGACCGTCAAATGTCAATTTTTGATTTTGAGAAACCAAAAACGAAAAACTAAAATTGAACTGTGCAAGGTTACACGGACCCCAAAGCAGTACCGGTTTTACTGAGGATCGACATATCAGAATACATCCGGTTTGCATAATTAGTGTAGGCAACCTAATCGGGATACTTTTATTACACAGTAACATACAGGCAGCACAGACGAGACAGCCTTGCGGAGGACATCGGCGCACAAAGAGTAGGAAGCAGGTTTTGATATCCAGAGCTTAAAATCTAGTTTACTGTCCCGAATACGCTATTACAAAGAGGATGGACAAGTATCAGGGTATGATATCCGTTGGAATGATTATTAATGAGTTAGCTTTGCAAAAGTTATTCATCTTACAATGAACACATGTATTGGTATCAGTTGGGCTTTCTTGTACGGTATGTACTTTAGGTATACAGTGAAGGATATGTGACGTCTAAATACGAATTCTCCGTTGTGTGGGACGGTAATACAGATTATTCTTTCACTTCAGACCCTGCCAAATCAGAATTTTTCGTTGATATTTCAATATGTAAACGGCAGGTTTTGGATTGAAAAAAAAAATCTGCACACGCACAAGAGAGTTTTTCTCGTATTAACGTCACATATCATTTGTATATAGCACTAATATCGTTAACCAACAGAAGACAAACCAATTATGTCAGCTTCTGTAAACGTACAAAAGTTAAGCATTAGAAACTTGATAAGGGTGTTTAACAGTATGTGAAACAAGTCAAAGGGGACGAAGTATATTAATATAGTTGTATGAACCATAACAGTTCTTGGTTCTTTGATACCGCCCATCCCTTTGATACCGCCCATCCCTTTGATACCGTCCATCCCCTATTCACCCTCCATTGTCATACACGCGCCACGGGCATGGATGGCGCATTGGTTTCTGGGTCAGTTATACAGTCGGTTTAGACTGCTGAGTTGTGTAAGCCTCTTGTTCCGGTATATACGGTCTGTACGGAAGATTTATACGGCATGCACATGTATATTATACCGATTCTGATCACGTGTTGTGAGATATAAACATAGAAGCGTCTAGTGTGAAATTCAATATTCATTCGCTCATTTTTTATTTCACATCCTTGATTCTGACCCTTCATCAATACTACACAAGGCGTATGTTGAACAAATAGAAGAAAGCAGAAACGGTTCTGCTCTAAACTGAGTTCATTATATGAAGAATTTTCTGGACGAAGTTGGTCGCAATTACATTTGGGAAAACCTGTCGTGCAGTACGCCTAAAGCTACTTTAAGATTTCTTAAAAAAACATCTTCAAAATAATTTTGCAGAACTATGAAAAAAAGCCATATCAGATACAAGCAAATTAAAACAAGACTGCCGGTTTAAAACCTGTTTTTCGCCTTACTATAGTATTCTGTCTATAATGAACAAAAAACACAGTTCAGGAATAGCTCTCACAAGCTTCAAATTGCCACAGTAGGCCTAGTGTTCCCCAGAGAAAATATTATGTTAACAGTGTGGGGTGGTGGTGGGCAGCGCCTGAATGTGGAGCGACAAGTACTAATTAACGAGGCAGAAATTTAAATGGCAATACCAAATTTTGATAAGAAAATTTCTTTCTTGTGCTCATGTCTAGTCAGGCACAAGGAGGTGGTAAACGCAATTGTCAGTTTTGAACACACTGGATTTCAGGGATTGTAAGGGCTATCTCATGTATCTGTTCTATTTGTATATTGTTTTAATTGTTTGATTGTTAATTTCTTTTCTTTTTATTTTTTTTCTGTATTTACATGTGCTGTTACTATAACTGATTCCTTGTTTTTTTTTATGTGATGAAACTTCATTAACTGTTTTGTATATGCCTTTAGCCAATGTGGCATAATTGTGCAATAAAACTTGATTCTGATCCTGATTTGTCGCCCAGTAAAAACTTTCCGCGTCCATAAATCAAAGACCTAATTCATGTAACAACGTTAGCAGAGAAAAAACACCAATCATAGTATGCATACACATGGGCTAGTTTTCTACAACATTGCAGCGGTCATCAGATTTACATACAATGATGCCGGTGTGATGGATACGAATGTCCTGGTGATTAGTGTTCCTTTCCATATCCTTTTGTATTGCAACCTTGGACGGACACAGTCTTGACTGGACACAGTCTTGTCCTCAAGCCCCCCAGCTTAGGGCAGCATGGTTTGTAAATTAAAGTGCCTAACAAATTAGGCTCTCTGACGATCCATTGTGATCACCAGTGTCTGTAGAGTCTAATTTTCAAAATTCATTTTTGTCGGGTTTACCAAGGGTAAACCCTACATTAGTATCACTCTTCAGTTTTTCTTTTTTCTTCTGCACATGTGTAGTTTTGATCTCCTGCCCGGAGACTGTTCTCTTTTGATGCCCCTTACAGCATTCATGCCCCTAACAGCATTCATATACACATTTGCAATGCACGGTAGCTTGTGCATTGAATGTGATAATTGGGACATTATCGCAGTAAATTTTATCTTTCCAATTTCTATTGAATTTGCCTTTCCAATTTATTTTATCCGGTATCGTATTTGTTACGGCGAGAAGGGTAGTCATTCGGCACGGAATCCATGGAAGTTTTGTTGTAAGATCACAGAGCCAAGGTGGTGTTCACTTTAGATGGGGAATTGTCCTCAACACTTTTTTGATACACACAGCTGGTGGGGCTAATTTTTGTCTGAAAAGCGCCAAATTGACTATTTCTTTTAGTCTACATACTTGGTGATAATAATCTAATAATGTAAATAATCGATCAGATAAAGAATAAATCGAGGCCCACAGATAAACACGACGAGACTTACAGTGGTTCAGACCTGCCGCATTGGCTTATTTAGCATTTTTCGGTGCATTTGCAGTCGACATTTTCTCTTGTTGCAAATTTATGACACCTTCAACCAAAATCATATTTAGACTGACTATTTCAGAATTATATGTTGTTTAAAATAGCTAAAATTGGTTTTGGTTAAAGGTGTCCTATTTTTGTAACAAAAGAAAATCTGCACCGAATAAGCTTTAATAGTGCATAAAAATAAGAAAATAAGCCAATGTACCAACTTTGGTGCGCCATAAATCCGTTTTCGTGCATCTGCAGCCCTTCATTATTTTGTGTCTTATAATTTCGCATGTAGGCTGAACAAAATGATCCATTTCATATCCTTTTGATAAAAGTGAAAGTTTGGCCCTACAAACCGAACAGCTTGAGGACGATTTTCTCCCCTAAATGATCACAAATATGAGATTAATAAACCCTTCTGATGCAAGTAAACCCGACATCAGTACTTTAAGTACTTTGATTTCTTGTAGTTTTGGTTAGGGTGTTGCTAGGGTATGTTTGTTTGGGTCATCGTCGCCGTGTGACCAATAAGGTTAGGTGCGACGTTAAACTCCAACCAACAACTAACCAACCAACCACTTGTCCTCAATATGGAAAAAAGTGTTCTAGCTGGGTTGGGAGATAGAATCCGGACACACTTAGCCACCGGACATTCTTAGCCTACACACCTTCAAGACTTCATGATGTTCCAAGAATACGTATCACTGATCAGTATTCTTAATCCGTATGATTTTGTTATAAATTCGTTATCTAGGAAATGTGGTACTTCAGTCACGCTTGGGTTGTGACTGTACATTTGTACATAATGATGATCTTGAGAGCTTTCTAGACCTTTCTTTATAAATGTATCTATTGTTTAAAAAAGGAGCTTTATTTTCAACTTATCCCAGTCAAGTTGTTCATTTTCATGAGCAAACAATGGAGATGTTCAATCTGATTAATAAGAGATCCACAATGATTTAGTCACTAAATAATCACTGACCCATTGTGGGTCTGTATCAGATTGTGGCATTGTGGTATGGACAGTCCATACACGCCTCATGGAACCGATCAATCTTACCGCAATATTCGTTGTTTTATTGGACAGAAGAGGCGAGCGCTCCACCTCCTGTGTACGGTGGCCAGCCAATGTACCCAGTGGGACAACCAGTGATGAATCAGGTAAATGATACATCATTTTAGCTATAGTTACACTGCAAAACATAATTCACTAAAAGATGTTTTAATAAAAACGTATCACAAACACACTTATATCACATGAATATATTTTCTATAGCGTAATGTTTCATGATAAACGTGTAATACCTATAATAAACATCGGCATTGACGTCAAAACATGTTCCGTTTCATGGTAAAACAATGCCGTTTTTAAATGAAAACACCTTAAACGTTTTATTTAAAACACCCAAACATAAACATAAACATTTATACATGTTTTTATAAGCATGAATTTCCGCATGATAGGAAGGAGTAACAAAGCAAGGGATTGAAATAACAGCAAAAATCAAAATGACTACCAAAAGCACAAGCTTACTGCAATTCTGCCAAGAAGAAATTGTCACCTTTGTGATAAACTGGTCCAATGGCCATCACATTTCGTCATTTAGTTCACAGTCACTTCAATGTGCTGATAAATTGACAATCTCATTTATTGAAACAAGTGCTAACAACTTT
>JAVTVY010008750.1:0-48809 GCA_036873755.1 Hanleya hanleyi | reverse complement strand
CAGATGTAATTATATCAGACATTACTAGTGAGTGATTGGTTACAGATATTACCTAATGGGTGACTGGTTACAGATATATATATAAACTATATCAGACATAACTAGTGAGCGACTGGCTACAGATACAACTATCAGTCATAACTACAGAGTGGCAGATATACCAGACGTAACTTGTGAGTAACTGGTTACAGATATAAGTGTACCACAATCATTCCTGTTCACATGAAAAAACTAAACTCAATTGAACTGAAAACCCAAAGTTCTGAGCAATGATAATCCATGGGTGGATATGCTGATGGATCTAGTTATGGCTGACCTCTAACCACAGAGAGGGCATATAGGAATCAATTTGTTCATTCCTCTGGCCATCTTATATTGATGTGTACTGTCAGTTTTTGCCAATCACAAAATAGCTGCAATATTGCTGTCTTTTTAGTCAGTTTTGTTGATTTTATCAGAGTTATAGCCCTTTATCATGCTGTTTTTACCCCGGCAGATTCTGCCCGAGCGGTATTGTCGTTGCCTCCGTCGTCTGTCTGTCCCAGCGTCTGTCCATCTGTCCGTCTGTCCATCATATCATTGTAAACACATTATCTCAAAAAGTCCTTCACTTACAACAATTAAACTTCATACAGTTGTTTAATACAGCCAGTACCAGAAGCCTATTGAAAGTCGGTGCCATTGGATGTGTTTTTCAGGAGTTATGCCCCTTTATACATGTCTGGCTGTTTTTACCCCTCGGGCAGATTCTGCCCGAGCGGTATTGTCGTTGCCTCCGTCGTCTGTCCGTCCGTCCGTCTGTCCGTCCGTCTGTCCATCATATCATTGTAAACACATTATCTCAAAAAGTCCTTCACTTACAACAATGAAACTTCATACAGTTGTTTAATACAACCAGTACCAGAAGCTTATTGAAAGTATGTGCCATTGGATGTGTTTTTCAGGAGTTATGCCCCTTTATACATGTCTGGCTGTCTTTATCCTTGTAAACACATTATCTCAAAAAGTCCTTCACTCACAACAATGAAACTTCATACAGATGTTTAATACAACCAGTACCAGAAGCCTATTGAAAGTCGGTGCCATTCGATGTGTTTTTCAGGAGTTATGCCCCTTTATACATGTCTGTCTGTTTTTATCCTTGTAAACACATTATCTCAAAAAGTCCTTCACTTACAACAATGAAACTTCATACAGTTGTTTAATACAGCCAGTACCAGAAGCCTATTGAAAGTCGGTGCCATTGGATGTGTTTTTCAGGAGTTATTCCCCTTTATACATGTCTGGCTGTTTTTATCCTTGTAAACACATTATCTCAAAAAGTCCTTCACTCACAACAACGAAACTTCATACAGTTGTTTAATGCAGCTAGTACCAGAAGCCTATTCAAAGTCGGTGTAATCGGATGTGTTTTTCAGGAGTTATGCCCCTTTATACATGTCTGTTGGTCCATATTCTTGTAAACACATTATCTCAAAAAGTCCTTCACTCACAACAATGAAACTTCATACAGTTGTTTAATACAGCCAGTACCAGAAGCCTATTGAAAGTCGGTGTAATCGGATGTGTTTTTCAGGAGTTCTGCCCCTTTATACATGTCTGTTGGTCCATATCCTTGTAAACACATATCTCAAAAAGTCCTTCACTCACAACAATGAAACTTCATACAGTTGTTTAATGCAGCTAGTACCAGAAGCCTATTCAAAGTCGGTGTAATCAGATGTGTTTTTCAGGAGTTATGCCCCTTTATACATGTCTGTTGGTCCATATCCTTGTAAACACATTATCTCAAAAAGTCCTTCACTCACAACAATGAAACTTCATACAGTTGTTTAATACAACCAGTACCAGAAGCCTATTGAAAGTTGGTGTAATCGGATGTGTTTTTCAGGAGTTCTGCCCCTTTATACATGTCTGTTGGTCCATATCCTTGTAAACACATTATCTCAAAAAGTCCTTCACTCACAAACAATGAAACTTAATACAGTTGTTTAATACAGCCAGTACCAGAAGCCTATTGAAAGTCGGTGCCATGGGATGTGTTTTTCAGGAGTTCACACAAACCTGTGTGGATTGCTGTGAATAGACAGTAATCATTCGACTACATCTACTATAGGTAAAATTATGCCCACCCCAAATATGTGAGTTGTTGGGGTCAGAAACATTATTTCCACAATTGCTCTCGGCCCGGCCCGAGGGGTCCCGATGGCGACAGCCACATGTTGAATTCTATTGAACTATCCTGACAAAGCTTTTTCACGAAAATAATTCCGGCCGCCAGTGGACATTAGATGACTTTTTTTAACTTTTTAGTTGTTTTCTTCCAGGTTATCCCACAGTGACCCCAACACTGTCCTGACGAATTTTCATGACATTTCATTCAAAACTGTGGCTATAAATACGGTGACCACAAACAAACTCGCACACAGAGCCAGTTTGACAAATTATGGTAATATATGATACCAATAATAGTCTTTAAAAATATTCATATTTTTCTCATGAACATTTTTCAGGAAATGGAGCAGCATGGGAAGGCTGATTATGGAGATGTTGTTGTTGCAGACAGCTGTGGACAGTTAAAGACGATCTGTGGCCATATCGCCAATGTTGTCTTACCCAGATGGAAAGATTCTACAACAGTCAAGGTATTACTCTAGCTAGTGCTAGTAGGTTTTATCACATCAAAATGGATTATCACAGGGTATTTGAATGGCCTAATGGATTGATGTGGTGTATTCCATGCCATGAAGATCTCACATTGAAACATATTCTGATCGACTGTATAGATTTTAAGATTGTAAGAGATTCTTTTTATTAGCACCTACTTTAGAAGATCTTTCTAGTTGGGTGAAAGAAGACTGTATTTTAGGTCATGTGAGAGAAACTGATTTGTTGTATAAGTTTTAATATTTGTACATGTTTTTGGTGTGTAGTGTTGATTACTTCTGGATTGCTGGATTGTTGACTTGTTTTTGTTGGAATACTTAGAATTTTGTTTGATCGCGCTGTATAGCTGAAATATTACAAAACGTGATGTTAAACCTTAATTCTCTGTCTCTCTCTCTCTGGTTGAACACTGTAATATTTTTCTGGATGATATTTGGCTATTAAATGCCAGATCTGATGGGCAATTCTTTAAACTGTGAGACCCAGGTAGTAGAATTAACATATTGTATCCACTATTATTTCTATTTTGACCACACACTACAGCTTAATAGACCTTTTATATTATATTTAGTTAAAACTTTGCCACAGAAATTCAGTTTAACCAAATCATATGCACATCACGTGTATGCTTAATTAAGTATTCTTGATCTTAATTGTTTGTGTTGGAAAATACTGTATATATATACCTCTGTAGGGAGAAGGGAGAATAAGTTGCAAGAACTTGTCCCTAATCCCATGTACATTATTGTACAATAAATAAGTTTAAAACAAAACAATTCTTTAGGTGTCATGTAGGGCATTTAGACAACATTTTTTAGGATAAATTATAAACAGTGCAGCCTTTGAGGTAAGTTTCTTCACTGTTTAAGAGTACCCTCTATAGGTGTTCAAAAAATAAAGAACAAAGAAATACAGTTTAAGAAGCAATATTGTCATTTATTACCCCTCGGGCAGATTCTGCCTGAGCGGTATTGTCGTTGCCTCCGTCGTGCCGTCCGTAACATTTCGTTTCTGGAACATAACTTGACAACCGCCAGTTGGATTCCTCTCAAATTTGGTATGCAGCTACCATACCATGAGACCTTGCTTGGGATTGCGTTTGGCGCATGTGCGTCTACAGGTGGCGCCACCTAGGGTCAAAAGTTTCTCATGTCAGTCCGTAACATTTCGTTCCGGAGCATAAGTTGACAACCGCTACTTGGATTCCTTTCAAATTTGGTATGCAGCTGCCATACCATGAGACCTCGCTTGGGATTGCATTTGGCGCATGTGCGTCTACAGGTGGCGCCACCTAGGGTCAAAAGTTTCTCAAGTCTGTTCGTAACATTTCGTTTCCAGAGCATAACTTGACAACCGCCAGTTGGATTCCTAGCAAATTTGGTATGCAGCTACCATGCCATGAGACCTTGCTTGGGATTGCGTTTGGCGCATGTGCGTCTACAGGTGGCGCCACCTAGGGTCATTCCGTAACGTTTCGTTTCCGGAGCATAACTTGACAACCGCTACTTGGATTCCTCTCAAATTTGGTATCTAGCTACCTTACCATGAGACCTCGCTTGGGATTGCGTTTGGCGCATGTGCGTCTACAGGTGGCGCCACCTATGGTCAAAAGTTTCTCATGTCAGTCCGTAACATTTCGTTTCTGGAGCATAACTTGACAACCGCTACTTGGATTCCTTTCAAATTTGGTATGCAGCTGCCATACCATGAGACCTCGCTTGGGATTGCGTTTGGCACATGTGCGTCTACAGGTGGCGCCACCTAGGGTCAAAAGTTTCTCAAGTCAGTTCGTAACATTTCGTTTCCGGAGCATAACTTGACAACCGCTACTTGGATTTCTCTCAAATTTGGTATGTAGCTACCTTACCATGAGACCTCACTTGGGATTGCGTTTGGCGCATGTGCATCTACAGGTGGCGCCACCTAGGGTCAAAACTTTTTCTTGTCGGTCCGTAACATTTCGTTTCCGGAGCATAACTTGACAACAGCTAATTGGATTTCTCTCAGATTTGGTATGTAGCTACCTTACCATGAGACCTTGCTTGGGATTGCGTTTGGCGCATGTGCGTCTACAGGTGGCGCCACCTATGGGCAGAATTTTCTCGGTTGGTCCGTAACATTCCATTTCTGGAGCATAACTTGACAACGGCTGATTAGATTCTTCTCAAATTTTGTATGTAGCTGCCATACCATGAGACCTAGCTCAGGATGCTGCATATGCGTCTACAGGTAGTAAGTTTAATATTTCACTTCCGTTTTTACTTCCTTTTCCTCTTCAATATGGTTATCCAGATGACAGTAATTCGCCTATCTGTTGCAACAGCCCATTTCAAGTCTACACGGTTCTAGTGGTAACAACAGTTAGGTAAAACACAATATGCCTGCATAACCCCATTCTCAACAATCATTATTAACATCAATTTTCTGAACAATCCATTAAACTCATCTGAGTATCGTCACGACACATGCATAGACAATCCGTTAACCGCACTCCAACCGAGCGAGGTCTCATTGTCAACTAGTTACATACTGTGCCGCCACTCATAACATGTATACTTATATTCCTCTACAAATACTCGTCAATTCCTATCAAATGTGCATCCGGGGGGTATCTTGTAAGCATGCTTACTGATGATTTCCACTGCCACAATCCCATTCAGCTTACTCGTGAAACGTTAACCACCCCCATGTATCTATGCCCTTACGGGGGGTATCTTGTAAGCAGCCTTACTGATCATTTTGATCAAATGTGTGCATCCCTCAGACTATGCTCTAGTTTTGTCTGTCTATGATCTATATCATACAGGTAAAATTATGCCCACCCCAAATATGTGAGTTGTTGGGGTCAGAAACATTATTTCCACAATTGCTCTGGGCCCGGCCTGAGGGGTCCCGATGGCGACAGCCACATGTAATTAGTTTGTCATGACAATTTCTTGATATCAGTTTCTACCTGTTTGCAATAATCTCAATAGTCTCTGAGTTGACAGTTCATACATGTTTGTGGAAATTTAGTATATTTGGAGAGAGAGAGAGAGAGAGAGAGAATTAAGGTTTAACAATGTTCAGCAATATTTCAGCTATATAGTGACTAATATATTTGGTCATGACGTGTTCATTTTTATAAAATGATCAATATACTATAATGAACTTCTTGAGTAAAGTTATTTCATGAGAAGCAGACATGAAGTGTCGTACAGGACACTGAGAAAGTGTTGAACAGGACATTTTTGTCCATGGCACATAATTATGCTAATTACATAGGGCATTTCTGTCCATGGCACATAATTATGCTAATTATGTAGCTTTTTCTGTAGCTGAATAACATGGGGGTAATTAGGATAGAAACGTATTATTTAAAACCTTATATTTCCAAGATATCTGGTACTGAAATCAGCCTCTGTACATTTAGGTACCCACAATGACATGCATATTGACTCAATTCACTGATGAAATGGATGCAATAATCACAATTTTGTTTTGAAAAGTACTTCACAGTCAATTGAGGGCCAATTTTTCAATAGGAATGTCAAAGTTGCCAGAGACAATGACTGAATAGAGAAGAAAAGCAACTCCGAGTAGGGATGACAATTTCATTCTGTATATTTCGCTATTAGTTATAGCATCTTCAGCAGTGAACAAAGTTACAAACAGCTCTATACGTACAGTATATATACAAGGTATAATGTGATCTTAGCCAATACACATATATGAATGGGTAAGCCAGTAATGTCAGTCAGATTGGACAGATATTAAAATGTCATTTTCAGAAAATTGTTGTAGACATTAAATGTTAAGAGATAGCAATATACAAATGTTGTGATTACAGGTGATACAATACACAATCTAATTGATGACAACAATACACAATGAATAAAGTATGGCGATATAGCGCGTATATATCTACATTGAATATTTCTACATGTCATGTCGAGATAAGGACTGTCATCTTAAGATAATATAGGTATAATTCTCTTGGCAATCCACATTAGAATTGATGGGAATCTACAAATGTTGTAACTTTCACGGCAATATACAATTATGAAACGATACACAGTCTAATTTATGAAAACTGGTTAATCTATAAATGATATTACCGAAATAAATTTAAATCCTTCGATGCTTTCAACCCTTGGTTTAAAATTGGTTTGTGCCAATGACTGAATCTTAGAATCTGGACAATTTACTGTTATGAAAACTCATTTTCTGACCATTTGCATGGGAGTTAAATTTTCAGCCCTCATATGTGAATTTCAGAGAATTGCTAGGATACTTCATATAATTGTTTTGTTTTTTTTTTGGATTGAGAGTTTCGGGGTACACTGTGTAATAACAGCTGTATTTGTTCTCTTGCAAGGTTTATTATTCAAACAATGTGCATCCTCCGGAGGAGGCCATAATACATGCATCCGTATACTCCGTACCAGCCCGTCACACAGATTACAGCAGTACAGTTATTACTCAAACAGTCCATTTAAAATAACAGCCAATGAACAGGCGGATGGCATTAGAGCATGTTTCGCCACGTTCACAGACAAGTTGAGTTTATAATGAGAATTCACTGTAGAACGGTCTCTCTGATGTGATCGAGGGAATGACATGTGGGCATTGCTCCATGCAGTCAAAACAATCATGGATACATACAACTGAGTTCAAAGGGGATGAAATATATGACACATCGCCAGCAGCTGGCTTCTATAATTTTTTCAAATGTGGGTATATTGGCCAAGGTCATGAATGTGAATCAGCCATCCTAAAAATTACGACTGGTCTAATACAGCTATGCCTTTGACAGATGAACCTTGGCCAGAGATGACAATGTGTAATAACTCAGATTGTATTTATTCAGTTTTTATCCAGTGCTGTCCAAGGGTGTCTAGGGGAAGCTGATAAAGTTGGAGCCAAATCTATAACATTCCCGTCCCTAGGCTGTGGACAGCTCCGTTACCCAGCCGTCAAGGTTGCCCAGTGCATGCTGCAGGAACTCAGGAATTATGTCCAAACAAAGCCAACAAACTTGAAGGTATGGCCATATTTATAAGCGGCAACTATTTCATGTTCCTATGTCTGGACGTCCGTTCGTCTGTCGTAACGTCGGCCTGTCTGTTTGTCACAGCTTTCATCGTTACCAAGATATCTTTAGAACGACTTACCCTAGGCACACCAAACTTGTAGTGCTCATCCATATGCCTGTGACATGAAACCCAATTGAATCTGGACCTGATCGTTTGGAAACTTTGGTGGCCATGTTTAAATTATATGAAACCATCACAGCTTTCTTGTTACCAAGATATCTTTAGAATGACTTACCCTAGGCACACCAAACTTGCCGTGCACATCCATATGCTCGTGACACAAAATTGGTTTCACAAAATGGCAGTTTCATTCAATTATGACAATATTGTGTGGCTATCATTGGAAGACAAAGCGAGAAAACAGGTTAATTTATCCTCACCTGCCTGCCGGGCAGGCAAGCTCGCTAGAGCAGTGTGGATACACCCAAATTTGCATTCGGCCAACTTAATTGGTGTTGAAAAAAATGCTTCTCTAAATTTATTATTAATCTGACATCATACGTTGAACAAATACTCAATGCCTGGAGATTTATTTAACTGAAAACATATCATCCGAAGAAGCAATTTGAGTCTCGATCAAAACGTAGTAAAATTGCCCAAGATTTGTAGTGCATGAAGGCCGAGAGGTAAATATGCGGATCAGTAAAAGTAAGCAGTAAGCAGTAAGAAGTAAGCATTTTGAACCCCCAGATGGTGGAAAACATTTTATGACTTCCAGCAGTGGCATTGAAAATCTCTCACACAAGGCTAACTTAGTCAGTAAATTTATCGAATAAATCGTGCATCTATTCGAAGAATACTGCACTTCCGTAGTGACAGAATAAATCCTGGTGTATTTTTATATGCCTATCAAATTTAACGACTGATTATGTATGGTACATGTATTCTGTCGTCCGTCCATCTGTCTGTCAGTTGATTAATGTTTTTTGTGAACACGTCAAAGAGTGTTTGCTGGATTGTTTCCAAATTTGGAACACATTTGATATGAAGAGGCGCATGTGAACTTTTCCACCTGATCCAACTTTTTCTCCAGAGTTGTGCCCCTTGATCATCAGAAAACTCTTCCATCAGGTACAATTTCTTGTGAATGCAACTCGTCAAAGAAGTTTTGCTGGATAGTTTCCAAATTTGTCACACATTCCATGTGAAGCGGTGAATGAGACATATTCATGCATATCCGATGTATTCTCCAGAGTTATTCCCCCAATTAATTGTCAAAAATACTACCATACTTCTATCCCCTTTCCCTTCCTTATCGATATTTGGTAAACAGTGTGCTCATGCAGCTTGCTTATGTCATTCTATTTCCTCAGAATATCACAGTGGTCATATTTGATGCGAATTTGTTAGACGTCTTCTCGAACAATCTGATCCATAGTGAGGAGACAGCTGAAGATGTTGTCTCTGACAGCATATCCAGTCTGTCAGGTAAGTACTGGACAGAGTGGAATGTCCATGCAGAGTGAATGGAGTATGTCATCTCTGATAGTCAGCCAGGTAAGCACTGGACAGGATTGGAAAGTCCATGCAGAGTGAATGGAGTATGTCATCTCTGACTACCTGTCCAGTCAGTCTGTTAAGTACTGGAGAGGATTGGAAGGTCCATGCAGACTGAATGGAGTATGTCATCTCTTTCAGACTGTCCAGTCATTCAGGTAAATACTGGACAGGGTTGGAAAGTCCATGTAGAGTTATTGAGTATGTCATCTCTGATGGCCTATCCAGTCAGGTAAGTACTGGACAGGATTGGGAAGTCCATGCGGAATGAATGGGGTCAGGGATTCATTCACGTCAGTTCTACGTACCGAATCGAAGAAGTTGAGTTTCTGAATTTTTTTGAGTGAAAAATCAATATTTTTCACAAAAATATTTATACTCAATTTGTGTGTTGGAAACTGAATTTTCAAGCTTTGGAAACTGAATTTTCAAGCTTCGTAATTCGCAATTTCAATACCTGGTTGTCGGGAAATCATCTGGTAAAACTCAAATGAATGGTAGCAAATATGAATCTGTCGGCAGCAACAACAACATCAAATGTAAACTCCGTCTGCTGTTCTGACTTTATACCTCGGATGACTTAGTCTGTTAACGGGATATATATTCATCCGAGACTGGTTCGTCAGAGAGGTAATTTTAGTTACATCGTTTATTCCCGTGAAAGAATCCCGAATACTTACGAAACGTATTTTCACTGTACAATCGAGTCGCCATTTTTGTTTGGTTTTGATTTCCTTTCTTCGAACGGAGGGAGATACAAACGATAATAAACACACGTTGTGACTTGTCTTCGTCGAATGCCAATCGCAAGTATTTCTTTGTGTATTCTGTGTGGTCTGTCTTGAGAAAATAGTTATACTGTATCATTTTCACTTTTGCCTGATTAAACGAAAGTTGACACGAACGTACAGCGTGCGTTTTGAGCTCATGGCAAGGGAGTGAACTCTTCCTCTGACGATGGTCGCTTGAAGTGTTTCGTTGTTTTTTTCCTTCTTTTTCAATATTCTATCAAAACAATATCACCATCAAGACTCCTATTATACAATTGTAACTATTTTATAAACCACTATGATTTTGTTTTTCATCGTTTCTTTCTGACAACCTAATGATGGAAATGTGTATATAAATGCAATCAACCACACAAAATGATTTCAATTTACACAAAAGGTTAAAAATACATGAATTAGTAACAGTAGACAAGGTTCATAGAAGGTGACATTTACCCTGGTTTGTAAAAAAATTATATATTACTCAACCTAGTGGGAAAAAAATCACCCTGGTTTGTAAAAAATTTATATACTCAAGTTTAGGGGGAAAAAATGCCGATAAATTTTATTTTAACTCAATTTGACTTAAAAAACTCAATTTTCCGGACTTCGGTTCGTAAAATTTGGACTTCTATAAATCCCTGGGGGTATGTCGTTTCTGACAGCCTATCAGGTCAGTCAGGTATAACTGGACAGGATTGGAAAGTCCATGCAGAGTGAATGGAGTAGATCATCAATGGGTTGTTACTGTTGTCACTATTCCAGCCCCCCCCCCCCCTCCACCCAAAAGGAACACATTAAAAAAAGTAAAATCACTATTCCAGCCCTTCAATGCAGCCTGGCATCACAGCCTGAGTACAATTGCCAGGAGAAATGAGAGGGGGAGGGGGAGGGGGAGGGCAAAGCCATGGCACATATAGTATTTGGGACTGGCATATTTTCAAGAGTTATAGCCCTTCGTTCCTGAAATCCCAGTGAATTGGGGACTTCTCCGGGCTGAATCTTGGTTAATATTGTATGGAGATTTATGAAATTTGCATGGCCCTGTAGTTGTGCAGCGTGAAGTTTCTCCACATTTTGCATATATTTTCAAGAGTTATGACCCTTTATTCTTGAAATCTTTGCGAATTGGGACTTGTCTGAAGTATGAAATTTGTATGATATGTGGTCAATGCCCCATAGTTTCAGTTATATTTTCAAGAGTTATGGCCCTTCGTTCCTCAAACCTTAGTGAATGAGATGTATATATTTGTCCAGGCTAGATCTCGGTTCATATTGTATGGATTTGGCGGCCAGATATTCTCCTCTGTAACTTGTTGACCGATCAACTTGATACATGGGATATATATTTATACAATGAAATCAAGGTGAAGAAAGTGACTCAAGCAGAGTTGTGATATTTATGCAAATTAGGCCTTGATTGACCAATTAAAATCATCCTATTTTCAATTAATCAATTTGGACAGTGGCTATATTATGTTATTCTACATTCCAAAGCAAACCAGATAGGTCCCAAAGTATGAAATTGCCACAAAAAGGGTGAATTGGGTGCAAAATTCAAATTTCACTGATCGCTTCATAATTTCACCATAATATACTCCAAGGAATGTAGGTCTCATAACCAGGTCACATATTTCGGATTTGGCGAAAGCCCCGGCAACCATTTTTCCTTTTTACTTGGAATATGTTATGAAAAGGCATGGCAAAAAAAGTGACTGAAACAGAAATTTATAATTATCCAAATTAGGCCTCCACCGACCAATACAGAACAGAACAATGGCGGGGCAGTGTCGGACTAAAGTGGAAAGGGGGCATACAATTAAGCAATCTCTGATTGCTTCTTTCCTGCATTCCATTTGTATGAAGTTTTCCAAGATCTGACCGTCCATGTCAAATTGTTACTGTAATGATGTGTTTTGTTGTAGGCTCTGATGAAGAAAGCGGACATGAAATTGAGGAAGAGGATGAGACGATAATTGAAGAAGGTGAAACAGAAGAAATCTACCTTAGAGTTCAGTCAGGAGCGACCCGTGATCATCTTCAAGTGGTCACTCAGAGTGAACAGGTTACGGCAGTCAAAACTAAGATTACCAAAGAGGATCTGGGTCAGTTGTTCTCCCAGGATATACTGAAAATTAACACTCTCGTTCAAGATAAGAACAGGAGCAGGAAGATTATGGATTCTATCAAAGATCATCTTATTGGAATAGCCAAGAAACACAACATTGAATTGACGATGGGTAAGATTATATTACATTTCATATTTAACCACATTCGATGTAACAACATCCTCGCTCATGTCAAACCCAGGTGTTCGCCAGGTGTTCATGGAACGGATTACCCAAACCCAGGTGTTTGCCAGGTGTTCATGAAACGGATGACTCAAACCCAGGTGTTTGTCAGGTGTTCATGAAACGAATGACCCAAACCCAGGTGTTCGCCAGGTGTTCATGAAACGGATGACCCAAACCCAGGTGTTTGCCAGGTGTTCATGAAATGGATGACCCAAACCCAGGTGTTCATGAAACAAATGACCCAAACCCAGGTGTTCATGAAACTGATGACCCAAACCCAGGTGTTTGCCAGGTGTTCATGAAACGGATGACCCAAACCCAGGTGTTTGCCAGGTGTTCATGAAACGGATGACCAAGAGCATCTCAGACAGTTTAAGTACATGCACCAGATCCACTATTTTAATACAATCCGATTTAATCTGAGTACCTGATTGGTCAGATAGAAATATTTGCAACTGTAAAATTTGCATTAACTGACATAAATTGTTTGAATGCACTATATACGAGATCGCTCTTGGCCATCTGTTTCTTGAACACGTGGCAAACACCTTGGCTCTGAGGCAGCCTCGAGTGTTACAACTGCATGCATGAGCAGGCATGTTTTTTGTTACATCAAATATGGTTAAATACGCACCAATTTCTAACTAATGTTATTAAATTACTTTGGAAAGAAAGAAGTGGAATTAGAATGGGAATAACCGTGTTGTATTTCAGTATTTGTGAATGTCTGTAAAACTCAATTTGTGACAGTAAAACCCACATTGACATCCACAAATACTGAAATACTGAAGTTATTCCCTAACTTCCTTACTCGAGTCAGTCAGACATATAAATAAATGATAGAAAACATTAAAGCAATAAACATTGACAACCTTGTGTATGTCAAAAGTGGGGTGGGTAGCTGCATTTGCATGAAAAGAGATTACGGTTTCGAGGTAAAACTTATAGATCAGGCAGAGAGTAAAAGAATCTATCACAGTCTGGATTAATTCACAAATGGAAGTTCTGAAAAAGTAGGCATGCGGAAAGAGAAATGCAGGTGAGAGAAAGCATACATACACAGGTATACTCTGTACATATGACCCCCCCCAGCCAATCTCCATAATACCCTATTTCTTCTAATTTTTCAAAGTGCATTTTTAGACTTAAAAGCAGAGTAAAGCATAGATCTTTATGTCAACTAAGGCTAAATATTGTGGCATGGATATGTTATTTATCCCAAGAATTGAAAATCTAGCTAGTGAAATTTGTAGAATGTTAGCAGAATTTCTCTCCATAGATGCCTGAAGTTAAGTTTTGCTGTCTAAATAATCAGAAGAAATAGGGTAGGGACGAGGATTATCATATGTCACATGCTGTGTTTGTTGATAACAGATACCAAGGCCCTGGAGTTGAAACTGTTTGGAGACGAAGGTGATATCCACAGAGCTGATAAACGGATGACTGAAGTCATTATGGGAGAGAAGAGCAAGCTTGATGACCCCGAATATGCCAAGAAGTTTGGGAATTTTCAAGACTACTGTGAGATGAAAGTACGGGAGCCGAGTAAGGTCCCACTTTACTGGAGCGATGATGTCACATCGACTGGCCTCAAAGATGCTTTCGTTGGCGTGTGGAGAGCATTTACAGGAAAATCGAAGAAAAAGTACCGACTTGTAAAAGCTCCGAGGAAAATCTATGCAGCAGTAGAAAGTCTTATTATGAATACTTGGCAGCCACACCTTGTTGGTCAAGGCAGGGATGCAGTAGGAATCCCAGCAACCAGTAAGATTAAGGTCAATAATATCGAAATTGTTGAGAACTTGGAACTGTTTGAAAAATATTTTCGACACCGCCAGCACTATTTCCATAAAGTTATGCGGAAAGAGATCAGTCCATTGAGCAAACTTTCACTGAAAGCATCTCCACCTAGCGTCGTGATGACAGACACCCATCTATCAGTTGACCTAAGCAAGGACCGTGAATCAGATGTCAATGAGTTCTTCTTGTTTCATGGGACACGTCCAGATATCGTAGATACCATCTGTAGCAATGGCCTCGACTTCAGGATGAGCAAAGAAGGAGGCATGCTGGGTAAAGCGGTGTATGCAGCAGAAAGTTCAACAAAAGCTGATCAATATTCAGGTAGCATTCATTTTATTTTTTATTGGAGATGATACATTCTTGGTCAGTTTTGCTTGGCAGTCTCTTGCATGCCTTAATGCTCTTGGAATTGTTTTGTTTTAATATAGAGTACAAGTGCCTGCTCAGCATAAAAATCTTGCCTGCCCTTTCCTCATAGCAAGGCCTGATGGTTATTAAAAAAAAATGGAGAATGAAAGACAAATTTTTTGAACGTGTCAGGGAGAAAGGGCGGAGACATAAAAATATTCCTACGAAGTAGGCTACAGATCGCAAATTGTCCGGTAATGAGTGAGTGAGTGAGTCAGTCCATCCGAATCCTTTCGTCGGCAAAATAAGGAGAACCGTTGACATTAGAACCTTGATTTTTGGCATGAACGTGCATTAGGCAATTGTTACCAGCAAGTTCTGAGCTGACCGAATTATGATGAAAATTTGATTTATAATAATTTTTTTTATTATTATTTATTGATGGCTCAGCGAGTACACTGTCATGCCCATCCGGAACCCTTGGCTGTATGTTTCACTGTATATATAACACAGTACAAAATCTGGTGGGATATGCCATCCGTAATTGTTTTTATGAAATAGGAAATGCTAATTTTCCATCATTTGTTAGTGCATTTATCTACACCGCTATTACCAACTTGCCAGCCTCAATACACACAATTCAGTATATTGTTATAGATATATGTAAACTGTGGCCTTTAACGTGTATCCTATTTCACATCCAAACATTTCATCACTGACCACATCAGGCTTCAAATTCAGGTCCAATTACACACTGGTGGTGAAATAACCTACATCAACCAATTAAGTCAGCCTGGTGCAATAACCCAGCAGAAGAAAGAAAGATGTGGAGATGTGGTATCATCCTTCAGATTAGTCTATGTGAGCAACAATGATAAAAGTTTACCGAGGGTGAAACAAAGCCATGACGGCATGTTTAAAGGGTCCTAATTTATTTTCTTTGGGTAGAATTTAACTAGATAAAGTAACTTTGATCATGATGTGAGTACCTCTTGAATATTGACTATATATCACATTTGGATATAATTTAAACCAAAAATTACATGTGTAAACAAAATATGTCTAAATTTTTCTTGTCATTTCAAATCTTGATCCATTTTGATTCCTTGATTAGGGGATACAGAATCACTGCCACGGAGTGTGTTGGTGTGTCACAGCAATGCAATTCCGATTCACACAACGAAGCTGAGGTGGTTTAACGTTTATCAATGAAGAAACTCACCGATCAACCGCCATCGAATATAATGTGAAACAAGAAAACCGGAATAGTACATTCATCAGATTGCCGATACCCAAAATGTGTTGTCTCATATATCTAGATAACAACGTGATGTAGAGACGCTATTTATTCATCTTTGTACCGGTTATGCTCAGGAGAATGACATAGAATCATTATTATCTTGTGCAGAGAAGGTGTTGGTCTTGAGTTGAATTACCGTAAACTACATAAATGCTACCTTTCTACTATAGTACTATATATAAAAATTTGTTGTATTGTTGGGAAAATAATGTGATTCAAAAGTTGTTTTGATCCTGGACAAGGGCACTGAAAACCATTAAAGAGATGTAAATGTATTTTCACACGTAAAGCTTGAAATCTACTGAACCTTTATTATTCAATCTGTTTCCTTTAGTTAAAAAATTGTAAAATTAAATCGGCAATCGTTATTTATTTTTGGAATGAAGGCGCATTAGGAGACTGTTACCAACAAGTTCTGAGCTGACCTACTTTTGATGAAAATTTGGCGATTCTGACTTGGGCGGTGCCCATCTTAATATAGGCAGTATTTCAACTGGGGGTGGGGATTTCCAAGAGTTCAGTTCGCGTTCGAGTCCTAATGCCTACTCTACTTCGTAGGTCCTGTGACGTTAGTCACACTGTTCATGTTGGGAAAAGGCCCTGCATTTGGTCCAAATGTAAGTGTTATGAAAGAAGAAAAACAGTTTCTGAGTACATACGACAATAAGTCTAAATGTGAGGCTTTTCAGGGTACAAAGTCCTGGATAGGAAAGGCCAACCAGTAATTCACTTCTGTGTTATTTTGGGCAGTACTCGAGTACTACTTCCCAATATATCCTCGCCACTGCCCAATATATCCTCACCACTGCCCAATATATCCTCGCCACTGCCCAATATATCCTCGCCACTGCCCAATATATCCTTGCCAATGTCCAACACTGCCTAATATATGCTCAACATTGCCCAATATATCCTCGCCACTATTCAATATATCCTCGTCACTGTCCAGTGCCAATGCCCAATATATCCTCGCCACCGCACTGCGGTGGTCTAATGGTTAGAGTGTCGGCCTCGTAAGCGGTAGGTACTGGGTTCGATCCCAGGCCGGGTCATACCTAAGACTTGAAAAATGGAACTTGTTGCTCCCTCGCTTACGCTCAGCATTAAGAGGATAGAACAAGCACTGGTTCGCTCGGTGTCAGTATAATGTGACTGAGTGGGGTGTCATGTCTGCCTACGGCATGATATTTCAGTGGGACAGCACTATAAAATGGCAGCATTAGATCTGCTCTGTTACAAGTAGGTACCCCTGCCCCTCCCCCTCCCCTCCCTTCCCTTCCCCGTCGTGATATAGCTGAAAAAATGTTGAAAGCGACGTTAAACGCTATTCACTCACTATATCCTCGCCACTGTCCAATGCCACTGCCCAATATATCCTCGCCCGTGCCCAATATATCCTCGCCACTGCCCAATATACCCTCGCCACCGCCCAATTTACCCTCGCCACTGTCCATCGCCACTGCCTGATATATCCTCAACATGGCCCAATATATGCTCGCAACTGTCCAATATATCATCGCCACTGTCCAATATATCATCGCCACTGTCCAATGCCACTGCCCATTATATCCTCTCCACTGTCTAATATATCATCGCCACTGTCCAATATATCATCACTGTCCAACGCCACTGCCCAATATATCCTCGCCACTGTTCAATATATCATCAACACTGCCCAATATATCCTCGCCACTATTCAATATATCATCAACACTGCCCAATATATCCTCGCCACTTCCCAATATTTATCTTCACCAATGCTCAATATCATTGATGCATCAAGAAACTTCAAAGGAATGATCAAAGCAGTTTCCCTGATTCGGAGGAAACCTTGGCGGCCATCTTCAATTTATGCAAAATCTTTAATGATATATATCTCTGATACCGTTTAAGTGTTCTATACGAAACTTGGTATACAGCATCGATGTATCAAGAGACTTGCAATGAATAAGCAAGTCAGTTCCTCTGAGTGACGGGAAGGATGGGCGGCCATCTTTAATTTATGCAAAATCATTGTTGATCTCTATCTCTGATACCGTTCAAGTGCTCGATGTAAAATTTAGTATACATCATCGATGCATCAAGAGACTTACGGTAAATGACAGTTCTGGTTTCTCTGATTGGGTTGAAACCTTGGTGACCATCTTTAAATTATGCAAAATCTTTAATGATGTATATCTCTGATACCATTTCAGTGTTGTATACGAAACTTGGTATGCAGCATCGATGTATCAAGAGACTTGTAATGAATAACAACATCAATTCCTCTGACTGGTTATAAAGATGGGCGGCCATCTTTAATTTATACGAAACCATAAAATCATCTCTATCTCTGATACCGTTGAAGTGCTCGATGTAAAATTTGGAATACATCAGCGATGCATCAAGAGACTCATGATGAATAACAGATCTGGTTTCTCTGATTGGGCGGAAATCTTGGCAGCCATCTTTAATTTGTGCAAAATCTTTAATGATCTCTATCTGTGATACTGTTCAAATACTCAATGTAAAATTTGGTATACATCATCGATGCATCAAGAGATTTATGCAATGAATACCGGTTTCTCTGATTGGATGGAAACCTTAGGGGCCATTTCTGATTGCAAAATTTTTGATAATCTGTATATTTGTCACAGTTTGACTGCTTGGTGTTCCTGACATCTTGGTTCAAATTGAATACATCATGAGTGGCTGGCGCCCAGAGCCGAGGGGTTTTCAGATGCGCAGCTTCGTATTGTATGCTGCACAAGGCAATGTTGTTGTTCACAACTGGTCATCAATTTTGCCGATTAAGTTCTCAAGAACAATGGCTGGTTGACCATAGTTACCCTTCAATGGTACCATACATCTTTTATTTGGGATAATTAAATCAAATAAGACTATTGAAGCTATTTAAACATGTTTGCCCGCCAATGTCAATCGACAGATCGACTACTGCATCACCTGGTGTTGCAAATAAATGTTTGAATACTATTTGAATAGTACTTCTGAAGCTTCGAATGCCAAAATTCTCCATTCGTTTCATCCCTAGTGATCACTCCCCTCAAAACACAGGGCCTGACCCCACTCAACATTTCTTGGCTATGGCCCTGCACTTCTTGTTTTTGGTTACAGTCCATTAGCTGAGCTTCTTGAAATTAGGGCATGAGTTCCTTGATCATGTTGATAGGAATGGCATATGCTGTGTTCCAAATAGGATACACCATGCCTAGTATGGAGTTCTGATCATCATGGATAGGAGTTCCAATTGGAGTGGCATATGCCATTCCCTCTGTACTATTGTACGGCATGCCATAAGCCATCCTTTCTTTGCTGAGTTCCAAAAAGTATGCCAGGGAGTTCCTGGGAGTTCCAATTCCGCTCACCATGCCATTCTGTTTAGAGTCAGGGGTTTGTAGTCACTAACTTGAAAATGACAATTCAGAATTCAAGGCCTTGAAAAATAGAAAATTTTGCTCAAAACATTGAAAATGGGAATTCCTGTTCACATTGTCAATTCAGTTGTCAAGTTGTAGCTCAAAGTTGTACTGTCCTTTGCCGTCAGATGGCAGAATCGACTCCATCATAGCGATATATTCTTTGTAGTCTGTTCGAAAGACGACGTATGAACAATACATTTTTATCTTCTTGGACATTCATACTCATGTTAAGTAAAAAAAAAATAAGAAAATTTATCTGTATAGCTTCAATGAAAGTGATACATGTATGCCTTGAAAAAAGGAAGTACATGTATTAACTTGAAAAGACCTTGAAAATTGGGAGCTTCAAGGTGTACGAACCCTGTATACATTTTTCAAAGTCACATATTTCCATTGAACCATAATACTAAACCAGTACACAACCAAATTGTGGCAAGGCTGGTGGGTTTGTTTGTAAAATTTGAGTCTTCATATTTCATGTGGTCATATGTCTTCTTTTCTTTTCTCTCCAGATGATCGTTCAAACAGAAGTAATGGCCAAGGATTGCGGATGGTGCTCTTGCGAATGACAATGGGTCGAATCTTCGCTTGTGAAAACCCAAATCCTGACAAATACACGAGACCACCCTGTACAACGAGTGGATGTATGAAACATGACTGTATTCACTCCGATTTCTTTGACTCTATTGTTTTCCAGAGTAACAAATTATTCAGAGAATTTGTGGTGTACTCCATTGAACAGTGCTACCCTGAGTTTCTTATTACCTATGATAGAGTTTAGTTGTACATGTATGTGACCCTTCTTAATTAAGTGTGATTACCAAATTCCTGGACCATAACTGCGTCAGATATACAACTACCAAATAATATACGATATGGATACCAGTTTGTGACTGTAAATATTGAACATTATTATAAGAGAACTCTGTGATTTTTGTGGGTACAAAATTCGAACCTTTGATTGTCAGTGATTACGGACTGCTGATGCATTCTTTAATTTCCACAGGAATCTGTGAATCCAATTCCAACTGCTCCAGATTGAGTAAATTTGATCAAAATGTCTATGAATGAACTTTGGATACCTGTAGATTGTCATTAGGCACATAAGCATGATAATCAGGGAGCACAAAGTACAGTTTTTCAGATTAAAAGTTTCTCTGATATACCTTGAAATTGGAAAAATATACCAAGAAATGATGCTTATCAGTGATTGGAGTTTTTCCAGATTTATACGGAATTCGAGATTTCTGACAAGTTTTTGTAACCATATAAATACATGTGAATGATACCCAAATTTGTGAAAATCTCCCATATTCCAGATTATTCATGTCCGTTCTCTCCACACATGGTTGATTGGATGCGTTTTTAGTTTCAATGCCACCTGTGGATAATGATATCTACTAGTGCTGTCTATTTATTCAATGATATAGTACAGTCGTGTTAGATTTTTTCAAACTTTCTCCATGTAATAATGTGTGGCTAAAATTGGCGTATTTATACAAAATGGCTTATTTATCATGAAAATATTATTTGTTTAGTTACAGCTGTCACAAAAGATGTGTTTGGAAACCACTTTAGTCATTTCACAGTGAACTGTTACACATTTACATGTAGAATGGGTGCTGGACTGATATACAGAAGGGTGACCAAGTGTTGTACTACATGTACTAGCTGGGCTGATCAGTGTCTAGGATAATAGGAACTATGGACACTCGTGTCCTGGCACATGTAGGCACCATCGTGATATGACTGAAAAAATGTTTAAAACAACGTTAAATCCTACTCACTCACTCACTCCTGGACTGATATACATTACACAAAACCCCAATATCGAATACCGTACCGGTAGTTGTCCCCCGCCACATTAGTGGTGGTGGGGGGTTTGGGGGGACTTAGAAACACCGGGCATCCGTAATTGCGTTACACATTTCTTGTCCGATCAATAACTCCATAACCATTGAACCATCAACTTCAAACTTGCAGTGTGTCTTGACATCGGTGAGGGGATGGTTGGGATTGCTTTTCAGTTACCTGCGTAATCCAAGATGGTCGCAATCAGCCATCTTGGAACTTTGTATCTTTGCACATTTCTTGTCTGACCAATAACTCGAGAACTATTGAACCGATTGACTTCAAACACGGAGAGTTAATTGACATCGGGGAGAGGACGCTTGGGATTGCTTTTCAGTTACCTCCGTAATCCAAGATGGCCATCATCAACCATCTTGGATTGTCAGCAGTTGGATCTTCACACATTCCTCGTCCGACCAATAACTCGGTAACTTTTTAACCGATCAACTTCAAACTTGGATAGTGCCTTGACTTCAGTGAGGTAACCAGACCATTCCATCCACTTCTCCAGACTAGTATACCTGTGTGTGGAATGAGTAATGAATGAAATTTGCAATTGTAAGGATTTGATGAAAATTTCATTCATTACTCATTCCACACACGGGTATACTAGTCTGGAGAAGTGGATGGAATGGTATGGCTACCCATCAGTGAGAGAACGGTTGGGATTGCTTTTCATTTACCTGTGTAATCCAAGATGGCTGCCATCAGCCATCAAACTTGCAGAGTGTCTTGACATCGGTGAGGGGACGGTTGGGATTGCTTTTCAGTTACCTGCGCAAACCAAGATGGCCATGGTTAGCCATCTTGATTTCTAAGCGCTTGGATGTTGTCCGAGCAATAACTCAAGACTGATTGAACTGATTGACTTCAAACTTGGAGAGTGGTTTGACATCAGTGAGAGAACAGTTACGTAATCCAAGATGGCCACCATCAGCCATCTTGCGTTGTCAGCAGTTGGTTCTTCACACATTCCTTGTTTAACCAATAACTCGAGAATGGTTGAACTGATCGACTTCAAACTTGGAGAGTGTCTTGACATCGGTGAGAAGATAGTTTGGATTGCTTTTCGTTACCTGTGTAATACAAGATAACTTCCAGCTGTCTTGGATTTTCAGTAGTTAGATCTTGTCCGGACAATAACTCGAGAATAATTGAACTGCTCGACTTGTGGGATATCTGACTCTTCAGACAGATCTCCATTTTCAAAATCATAACTTAATCAATGATATGGGATTTCATCGACCAAACAAACTCGACCATAGAGGTCCATGTCCCCTGCAGCAGCAGGACCAGTTAAATCCACCATAACTGGTGCTGCTGGCGGGGGACGTGGACCTCTATGGTCGATTTCTTGTCTTTCTGAAGCTTCTGGTGAGACAATAGGCCATAACAAGTACACCGCATCTGACAAACCATTTTTGGAGTACAGGGAAGTAGGACTATTTTCTCAGTGAATAAGAGATGAAATGCCAAGTTAAATGCCAAACTATAGATTGACCCCTGTGATAATAGCAAGAGTCTATGATTCCTGTAAATTTGAACAGAAATCAAGGCCTGGTTATATGTACCAAAATGTGATCATTGAGAATGAATAGATTGTCACCACTGAAATTATCTGACAATTGTCCCAAAACCTGATGATGTAGGCCCCCAACATCCATGACAATAAAATCCCACTTCTATCCCTTGATGCAGTGCATGTCCCAACATCCATGACAATTAAATGGCTGGTGGGGATCTTTATACAATTCAATTAGCCCATCGCCTTCCTCATGTAACATGCTGGCAAAGTCAGAAGAGCAAGCTTTAATTTGGTGTATCGGGTTACATATAGGACTTCATGCCTTGCGGCACATGTACTTTGCGTTGACAATGACAATTTAATTGGTTTCGTGTTACGTGAGCGATGTTAGATTTCTGGATAAGTGTTCATGTGTCATACAGATGAATGAATACAGACTTCATCGCGTGACAGAGAGATATAATACAGATATAATACGTCATCAGGGTTTGGGACCATTGATTCAATAAAATGTTGAAATGAATGATAGAAAAATGACTGGGATATAATCATAAATGGAAACTTAAGTGGAGGCACTTTGTCTTATGGATATTGACTGCCTTTTGGGTCAGATTTTAGTTGTGAAATAGACAAGACGGAAGTAAAAGTAAGAGCTGTTGATTGGCTACATGTTATTGTCCAATGCAAGCTTCCTTTCCCCTCCCCTCCCCCCTACAATTAAAGTCTAATTTTACATCCTAGCTGGAGTGGCACAAGGAGTTTTGCTAACGAGTTTTCAAAATTATCAGTTAGTAATCTTAACTCTGATTCACTCAATAGTTGAATATCCTCTGCTTCATGAAGTTGAAAAGGAATATCGCTTGATCAACTCTGGTGTTGCCCATGTGCTCCTACCCAGCTAGGGGTGTATGTACCTAATAGAGCGAGTAGGATTTAACATCGTTTTTTTTAATGATTTTTCAGTCATATCACAGTACCGGTAGTGCCTACATGTTCCAGGACTTAAGAGCACCGAGAAACCCTATTATCCTGGACACTGATCAGCCCAATCAGTACTGTACTTAACGGATGCATCCTTTATTTTTTGATTATTGTTTCATTACACCCAAGATATACATTGTACCAGTCTCTACCAAGATACCACGTTCAACATTATATTTGAAGGGAAGTGGAATCCTTTGTGATTGGTTGATTGTTGTCCCCCGCTACTTAGTAGGTGGGGTGGGGGGTTACTTAGAAACACCGGTGTCCGTAATTCCGTGAGATTTTCTTGTCCGGACAATAACTCGTGAACAATTTAACCGATCAACTTAAAACTTGGGGTGTGCCTTGACATTGGCGAGAGGACGATTGGGATTGTTTTCCAGCAATGTGCGTAATCTAATATGGCCGCTGTCAGCCATATTGGATTATAAGCAGTTGGATCTTGTCCGGACAATAACTGGAGTACGATTCAACTGATCTACTACAAACTTGGGGAGTGCCTTGACATCGGTGAGAGGACGGTTGGGATTGTTTTTCAGCAATGTACATAATCCAATATGGCCGCCGTCAGCCATATTGGATTATAAGCCGTTGGATCTTAGATTTTCTTGTCCGGACAACAACTCGTGAACGATTTAACCGATCAACTTCAACCTTGGGGTGTGCCTTGACATTGGTGAGAGGACAGTTGGAATGTGCGTAATCTAATATGGCCACCATCAGCCATATTGGATTATAAGCAGTTGGATCTTGTCCGGACAATAACTGGAGTACGATTCAACTGATCTACTTCAAACTTGGGTAGTGCCTTGACATCGGTGAGAGGACAGTTGGGATTGTTTTTCAGTAATGTGCATAATCCAATATGGCCGCCTTCAGCCATATTGGATTATAAGCAGTTGGATCTTGTCCGGACAATATTGGAGTACGATTCAACTGATCTACTTCAAACTTGGGGAGTGCCTTGACATCGGTGAGAGGACGGTTGGGATTGTTTTTCAGCAATGTGCATAATCCAATATGGACGTCAGCCATATTGGATTATAAGCAGTTGGATCTTAGATTTTCTTGTCCGGACAATAACTCGTGAATGATTTAACCGATCAACTTCAAACTTGGGGTGTGCTTGGACATTGGTGAGAGGACGGTTGGGATTGTTTTTCAGCAACGTGCGTAATCTAATATGGCCGCCGTCGGCCATATTGGATTATAAGCAGTTGGATATCTCCATTTTCAAATCATACTCTTCATCAATTATATGAGATATCATCGACCAAAACAAATCGACCATAGAGGTCCATGGCCCCCGCAGCAGCAGCGCCAGTTATGGTGAATGTAATCCACCATAACTGGTGCTGCTAGCGGGGGACATGGACCTCTATGGTCGATTGTTTAATTTGTACCATACTTTTGTTCTGTGTATTGCAAACAAAGGAGGGGCAGGGATGCATCTCGGAGAGCGAGGTCTGGGAGCAGTTGAAAGATCAGCACATGTCATCAATCTCTCAGCTGTGGTTGGCTCTCGCTCAAGGAATTTTTCCCAATCATGGACCCTTTAACACAATCATTGCCCATTTTGATTTGTTTTGTCTCAAGGTCTCACTTGTTTGGAGGAAATGTTTTAAACCATTCATGAAATTGTGGCTATGGTAAATATTGATCAGTGAGAGAAACTTACATGTATTGATGCAAGTGATCCAAAAACTTCACTCGGCAGGGTTAGTATAACTGCCAAGTGATCACAAAGACTGCCTGGTTTGTTGTCTCAGTATGGCAGCTCTTTTTACACAAATCTGTCTGAAAGCATAATTTATCCTGCTTGCATCATCTCAGAACAAACATGCGTTAAGAAAAAATGGTGAGTTTTATTCAGAGAAGTGATTCCATACAGTTTTGTATTCATTCAATTAATGTTCAGGGTTTAAAAAATTAGTGCAGCTGATGGAAACGAAGGGAAAAGATATGAAATTATTCAGATCTGAGAAAATATTTTGTTAATAATGGATGATTAACGTTGGAAGAGTAGTGAAATGTCAGTAAACAACTGAATCAGGTATTTTTCGTTACAACAATTCTAATAAGGAAAATATACAGAAAGTTGTTATTTCAAGAAGTATAAAAGAGATATGTTATTTTAATTTGCATGAAATGACTGATTTAAATAATGAAAAAATCTCAGAATGCTGATAAAATCAATAGGTGATGACCTGATGGTATTATCAAGTCCTCATTGTGTGTCATGCAACAGTATTCCAGAATGTTTAACTTGAATATTCATCGAAACGGAGAACCGGTGAAAACATATTCTATTGTGCCATATGTGATAATTTGATAAACACCCAATATTTGTTATACAGTAATACATATATATTTGACCAATGGTGTCTTTATTTTTTAGGTGTGTATATGTGATATTTAGAGACAGTTTGATTGTTTGGTGATGTATCGGTGAACTGTTTGCTGTATGAGATGTAATCAATCAGCTGCCATGGCTATGATCCATGTATATTTGTACTCGGAACCTGCATACTAGGGAGGCCTGATCTAGACTTTGGGGGCATTCAAGTATTAGCTATGCAGTGACGGGGGAGGGGGTCTAAAAATCGGGATTTTTTCCTAGGTATGCTGGGTTTGAATTTTGTGTATGGGAGGCGGGGTCCAAAAATCAATTTGTTTGTGTACGTGGTAATACATAAATGACCCCTTTTAGTTTGTGCAGCCATACACAGCGCAGAGTGTGGTAAGTTAGAGTGAAATAGGCCACGATGCGGGACTGTCGAAGCCCATGGGATCTCTGGGAATATTAAATGGTCTGAATACGGCCTGACAAATTGTATAGCAACATTACTTACAAAACTCAGTATTGGTTTCAGCATGTTCAGAGAGAGAATTCATTTTGTTTTTACGTTTGGGTGAGGTCATGGTAGTTCTTGTTTAATTGCTGGACGATTGGGCTCATCTTCGGCATTTTGTAATTGCCAGAATGTAATTTATCTCCTATCAGATCTAGAGATAAAGACCAATACATTATGTGTAGTCTTCAGTTATTCTGCTTAAACAATTACAGTTCCCACACACCCCAGACTAAAACAATGATTCTTGGTCGCTTCTGCCCCATATGTACTGCCCCAGTACCCCATATGTACTGTGTGAAGCACCAGTGAAGTCCATTTGAAGCACCAGTGAGGTCCGTTTGAAGCACCACTGAAGCACCAGTGAAATCAGTTTAAACCCTAATTCTCTCTCTCTCTCCATTTGAAGCACCAGTGAGGTCCGTTTGAAGCACCAGTGAAATTGGTTTGAAGCACCAGTGAAGTCCATTTGAAGCACCACTGAAGCACCAGTGAAATCGGTTTGAAGCACCAGTGAAGTCCGTTTGAAGATAAGATAAATAAGATAAATTTTATTTAAAGTCGGATGTGTTTACATACAGAGAACATTAGCTCAAAATATGAGCTATTCACCGACAGAACAATAAGACACCATTAAAATAGTGTAAAATAGAGATAATATACACAAATCAGTCATATAAAATAAATTAAAATAAAAACGTATGAGTGGCCTTGTCATCAGCTGTGTTAAACAATGAAGTACCCAAGTATCCTTCAAGGTTCTACCAAATGGTCCCTATGTTATATTTGACATTTACTAGTGGTTTAATGTTTTTGGGAATGGTCAAAATTAAAAAAAGAACTTGAAACCCTCCATTATTATGGTTATTCAGTGTGAACTTTCAGATGAGGGCCCTTCTGACACATTGTAGTTGGGTTTATTTCTACCCATCAATGGTTTTTGTTTGGTCTTTAGACAACAATGGCAAAAGCTGTCCAGCATCTTTTTTAAAAACCATGTCCATACCACCTGGTTTCTTTGATCATTGTTTTGAAACAGACACTGGTGGGTTTCTGCCTGGGCTGCCTTTGCCTGAGCCAAAACTTTGACAGGCAGAAATAAACAACACAGACAATCAGCTGAAAGTCCAAGCTGAAGCAATCAGCATACACGTAGTACCACGCCTGTTTGGAAATGGCGAAGGCTGCTGACCCATGACATCGAAGTCTGATTACAATCGTTCGTAGCGAGCACTTGGCATGTTAGTGAATGTTCTAGTTGACATTCCCATTGTATTGCCAACGACGTCAAAGCTAAAACCTAATGCCTTTGTTGATGTCATGATATCATCCATCCTCGCGAGCCAGTGTATCAACCGATAGGTTACGATCGATACACTGGCTTGGTTAGTTAACGATAGCAGTTCTGGATATAAATAGTTCAAGGGGTTTCCACTAAACCGAACTAATCAGTAAGCGCGCTGAAGCAGCTCATCAGGCCAATCTGCAGCAAGGTTTGAGTTTCGACTGGTTTGAATTTCATCGACTACCTTTGAAATCGACATCAGGTGTCAAAGCGAAAACTGCAGGTTTCAGATACCGATGTGCTAATTCAAAACAACTGTTGGGGATGAAATGTTACGAGATTGTGTAATACACACAATGACGAGAACTCATCCAAATCACCAAAAAGGTCCAGGTTAACCCTCTTCGAGGATTTAGAGATTACCTGGACTTGTGCAGATGGATATCATGATACCCAATTGTTGTGCTATGTACATCACAATAGAATATTCGACAGAACCGTCTAGTCGATTTTGACGTTATCTTAATCAGACTGACATCACGGGTCAGAGATTATGGCTTCAATACATTTTTTATCCTATCTGATTCATTGTGTTAAAAACTACGGGCCGGCGTATAATAAAGAAACACACCGAGATCTGTCTGGTTTGTCCACAGGGCTCAAAACGCCGGGAATTTATTACACAATTGAACACTTCTGTTAGAACTATCTGTGTATTATGAATACATGTATGTGTCAGTAACACAGCAGATTGTAAATTCATCACATACATTCACAAATCAGCAAAATATATTTCTATTTTTTACATATTGACAATATTTACTCACATAAAGCTAGGAGATATTATACGACGACAATGATGCTGCCTCAAGAATGACCTCAACTGAGAGATGAGGGTTAGTATATATATAGCCATCATGCTCACTTATAGGTGACCATTCCCACTTCATCCCAATTCGTACTTCTTGCAGAATTTCCATCATTCACAATGGCTATCAAAATGCGTTATAAATGTTCCAGTGATGAACACTCCATCTGGAAAATTTATTGTGTTGACAACACTTTCCACCACATTGGCCCTTGTAAAAATGATTTTTGTACTGGGAATCATCCGATTGGGAAGTCTCGAACACATTTGCACATGTGAGCACATGGTCACCAAGCAAGTCAAGCTTTTAGAAAATGTTACATTTGCTCTTGATATTTCTTGAAGGAACTGCAATATATATATATATATAAATGTAGCATGGATTTCTCAGATAATGGAATATACAACTGCTTTATTTTAACAACACACACATGTAAATTATCCCCCCCCCCCCTCCAAAAATATAAGACAATTGAGTGTATGATGCAACATTCCATTATGATTTCATGGGGACCATGCCAATAATAAATGCCAATTGGTAATTAGCCAATAACATATCTCAATATAAAGATAGAGAAAATGTAAACTACTACAATGAAAAACAAAACTGCTGGCATTCCAAACAACAAAGAACCACACTGTAGAATCATATCACATAATTCCCAAGGAAATATCAGTGCCTATCTCTGTCACATGAGTACGGAAGCGTCTTGGGGCCATGACGAGAAATATTTTTTTCGAAATGTCTAGATAGTAAGTCAAAATTTTGGGATACGGAGTCGAAATTTCGACATACTAGGTTGATATTTCGAGTTTAAGTTGAAATTTTGAGATACTAAGTGGAAATTGAGTTAAGTCAAAATATCGACTTAGTATCTCAAAATTTCGACTGAACTCGAAATTTCGACTTGGTATCTGGACATTTGAAAAAAAGTCTCACCTTAGCATGGCCCATGGATGCTTCCTGGAGGTGTCTAGGGGCCATATTAAGAGTATTTTTTCCAGGACTTGGTAATCAATCAGCTGCCATGGCTATGATCCATGTATATTTGTACTCGGAACCTGCATACTAGGGAGGCCTGATCTAGACTTTGGGGGCATTCAAGTATTAGCTATGCAGTGACGGGGGAGGGGGTCTAAAAATCGGGATTTTTTCCTAGGTATGCTGGGTTTGAATTTTGTGTATGGGAGGCGGGGTCCAAAAATCAATTTGTTTGTGTACGTGGTAATACATAAATGACCCCTTTTAGTTTGTGCAGCCATACACAGCGCAGAGTGTGGTAAGTTAGAGTGAAATAGGCCACGATGCGGGACTGTCGAAGCCCATGGGATCTCTGGGAATATTAAATGGTCTGAATACGGCCTGACAAATTGTATAGCAACATTACTTACAAAACTCAGTATTGGTTTCAGCATGTTCAGAGAGAGAATTCATTTTGTTTTTACGTTTGGGTGAGGTCATGGTAGTTCTTGTTTAATTGCTGGACGATTGGGCTCATCTTCGGCATTTTGTAATTGCCAGAATGTAATTTATCTCCTATCAGATCTAGAGATAAAGACCAATACATTATGTGTAGTCTTCAGTTATTCTGCTTAAACAATTACAGTTCCCACACACCCCAGACTAAAACAATGATTCTTGGTCGCTTCTGCGATTTGTGGACCCCATATGTACTGTGTGAAGCACCAGTGAAGTCCATTTGAAGCACCAGTGAGGTCCGTTTGAAGCACCACTGAAGCACCAGTGAAATCAGTTTGAAGCACCAGTGAAGTCAATTTGAAGCACCAGTGAAGTCCATTTGAAGCACCAGTGAGGTCCGTTTGAAGCACCAGTGAAATTGGTTTGAAGCACCAGTGAAGTCAATTTGAAGCACCACTGAAGCACCAGTGAAATCGGTTTGAAGCACCAGTGAAGTCCGTTTGAAGATAAGATAAATAAGATAAATTTTATTTAAAGTCGGATGTGTTTACATACAGAGAACATTAGCTCAAAATATGAGCTATTCACCGACAGAACAACAAGACACCATTAAAATAGTGTAAAATAGAGATAATATACACAAATCAGTCATATAAAATAAATTAAAATAAAAACGTATGAGTGGCCTTGTCATCAGCTGTGTTAAACAATGAAGTACCCAAGTATCCTTCAAGGTTCTACCAAATGGTCCCTATGTTATATTTGACATTTACTAGTGGTTTAATGTTTTTGGGAATGGTCAAAATTAAAAAAAGAACTTGAAACCCTCCATTATTATGGTTATTCAGTGTGAACTTTCAGATGAGAGCCCTTCTGACACATTGTAGTTGGGTTTATTTCTACCCATCAATGGTTTTTGTTTGGTCTTTAGACAACAATGGCAAAAGCTGTCCAGCATCTTTTTTAAAAACCATGTCCATACCACCTGGTTTCTTTGATCATTGTTTTGAAACAGACACTGGTGGGTTTCTGCCTGGGCTGCCTTTGCCTGAGCCAAAACTTTGACAGGCAGAAATAAACAACACAGACAATCAGCTGAAAGTCCAAGCTGAAGCAATCCGCATACACGTAGTACCACGCCTGTTTGGAAATGGCGAAGGCTGCTGACCCATGACATCGAAGTCTGATTACAATCGTTCGTAGCGAGCACTTGGCATGTTAGTGAATGTTCTAGTTGACATTCCCATTGTATTGCCAACGACGTCAAAGCTAAAACCTAATGCCTTTGTTGATGTCATGATATCATCCATCCTCGCGAGCCAGTGTATCAACCGATAGGTTACGATCGATACACTGGCTTGGTTAGTTAACGATAGCAGTTCTGGATATAAATAGTTCAAGGGGTTTCCACTAAACCGAACTAATCAGTAAGCGCGCTGAAGCAGCTCATCAGGCCAATCTGCAGCAAGGTTTGAGTTTCGACTGGTTTGAATTTCATCGACTACCTTTGAAATCGACATCAGGTGTCAAAGCGAAAACTGCAGGTTTCAGATACCGATGTGCTAATTCAAAACAACTGTTGGGGATGAAATGTTACGAGATTGTGTAATACACACAATGACGAGAACTCATCCAAATCACCAAAAAGGTCCAGGTTAACCCTCTTCGAGGATTTAGGGATTACCTGGACTTGTGCAGATGGATATCATGATACCCAATTGTTGTGCTATGTACATCACAATAGAATATTCGACAGAACCGTCTAGTCGATTTTGACGTTATCTTAATCAGACTGACATCACGGGTCAGAGATTATGGCTTCAATACATTTTTTATCCTATCTGATTCATTGTGTTAAAAACTACGGGCCGGCGTATAATAAAGAAACACACCGAGATCTGTCTGGTTTGTCCACAGGGCTCAAAACGCCGGGAATTTATTAGACAATTGAACACTTCTGTTAGAACTATCTGTGTATTATGAATACATGTATGTGTCAGTAACACAGCAGATTGTAAATTCATCACATACATTCACAAATCAGCAAAATATATTTCTATTTTTTACATATTGACAATATTTACTCACATAAAGCTAGGAGATATTATACGACGACAATGATGCTGCCTCAAGAATGACCTCTACTGAGAGATGAGGGTTAGTATATATATAGCCATCATGCTCACTTATAGGTGACCATTCCCACTTCATCCCAATTCGTACTTCTTGCAGAATTTCCATCATTCACAATGGCTATCAAAATGCGTTATAAATGTTCCAGTGATGAACACTCCATCTGGAAAATTTATTGTGTTGACAACACTTTCCACCACATTGGCCCTTGTAAAAATGATTTTTGTACTGGGAATCATCCGATTGGGAAGTCTCGAACACATTTGCACATGTGAGCACATGGTCACCAAGCAAGTCAAGCTTTTAGAAAATGTTACATTTGCTCTTGATATTTCTTGAAGGAACTGCAATATATATATATAAATGTGGCATGGATTTCTCAGATAATGGAATATACAACTGCTTTATTTTAACAACACACACATGTAAATTATCCCCCCCCCCCTCCAAAAATATAAGACAATTGAGTGTATGATGCAACATTCCATTATGATTTCATGGGGACCATGCCAATAATAAATGCCAATTGGTAATTAGCCAATAACATATCTCAATATAAAGATAGAGAAAATGTAAACTACTACAATGAAAAACAAAACTGCTGGCATTCCAAACAACAAAGAACCACACTGTAGAATCATATCACATAATTCCCAAGGAAATATCAGTGCCTATCTCTGTCACATGAGTACGGAAGCGTCTTGGGGCCATGACGAGAAATATTTTTTTCGAAATGTCTAGATAGTAAGTCAAAATTTTGGGATACGGAGTCGAAATTTCGACATACTAGGTTGATATTTCGAGTTTAAGTTGAAATTTTGAGATACTAAGTGGAAATTGAGTTAAGTCAAAATATCGACTTAGTATCTCAAAATTTCGACTGAACTCGAAATTTCGACTTGGTATCTGGACATTTGAAAAAAAGTCTCACCTTAGCATGGCCCATGGATGCTTCATGGAGGTGTCCAGGGGCCATATTAAGAGTATTTTTTCCAGGACTTGGTATCTCGACATTTGAAAAAAGATCTCACCTTAGCGTGGCCCCTGGAGGCATCTAAGGGCCATATTAAGAGTATATTTTTCAGGTACATTAAGTCGACTTGGTAACTCAAAATTTAGGCGGACTCAATATTTTGATTTAGCATCTTGAAATTTTGACTTAGTATCTCGACATTTCGAAAAAATATGTCTCATCATGGCCCCTAGACACTTCGGTACATAAGTAAAAGAGTTGTTTATTTTAGACAAACTACTCACTTTTTAAACTGAAAAAGAGGCATGGTCAAGTGGATCTGAACTTTGCCAATTAAATATGAGAAAATCGAGAAAGAAACTGACTGGAGACCTGGCAAATACATTTAAATATTTGTAGATCTGGCAATTTGATAAGAAATCTCAACTGTATCGATATTAAAATTTAATAGATCATGCAGTCAATTCTGCAGCTGATGAGCTGAGCCAGAGACGATGAATTTGGCCTTGAAAAATATGTCTGGGTCAGTCCACTTGTAAATGCTTCTAGCTCATTACCAATATGAATTTGGAAAGCCTAGCTATAATCTTAAAACATACTGGATTCACTAGACCTTGATAAAATAGGTCAGGTCATGAGTGTGAGTGAGTGAATATGATCTAACGCCACTTTCAACAATATTTCAATCATATCACAACATTTCATATCATATATCACAGCATTTGGGTCACATCCAGGACCCAACTATTCCTTTTACACCAGGAAACTCCACGAGTGGCCCAGTTATTCACCTCTCGCGAAAAGCTGGAGTCTCCTCTTATGACAAGCTGTAATTCTTTCCATGAATTAATTTTTTTCCATGTGCACGGCGACATTCCAGGCTAAAACATGCATGAAGACACCCCAGGTCAATCTCTGGAGCTCCCACGAAGCTAAAATAGGTCAAGGTCTGTCAGCTTGTAATGTATACGATTCTAGCTCATCAGTGACACACATATGTATAAAGATCACCAGTGGCATAAAATATTGCAATTGCTAGAATTTGACCTTCATGAAATAGACCAAGATCAGACTAGAAGCCTTTCTAATTTGACGATCACTAGTTACATATAGGTCGTACTAGAATGCATTTGGAGAACCTAGATGTAATCCCTCTAAAGTTATCACCAATACTAGCATTTGATCTAGATTAAATAGGTCAAGGTCAGTCATCTTCACTAGGCTAATGGCTCATCGCCAGTTTTATATTTTGGAAAGCCTGCATTGACCAATTGACGGATTGACCAAGCAGACAATACCGGTTTGGTGGAGTGAGTGAGTGAGTGAATAGGGTTTAACGTCGCTTTCAACATTTTTTCAGCTATATCACGACGGGGAAGGGAAGGGAGGGGAGGGGGAGGGGAAGGGGAACCTACTTGTAACAGAGCAGATCTAATGCTGCCATTTTATAGTGGTGTCCCACTGAAATATCATGCTGTAGGCAGACATGACACCCCACTCAGTCACATTATACTGACACCGAATGAACCAGTCCTTGTTCTATCCTCTTAATGCTGAACGTAAGCGAGGAAGCAACAAGTTCCATTTTTCAAGTCTTAGGTATGACCCGGCCTGGGATCGAACCCAGAACCTACCGCTTACGAGGCCGACACTCTAACCATTAGACCACCGCAGTGCGGTCCCGGATTGGTGGAGTCAATAGGCTTCTTCGTCATCATAATCCACATCTATGAATTGTAATAACAGCATAAACATAGCATATCTTCAATGATTTACTGATTTTTCAGCTAGTCACCTTGATCTTTTGACCTCAAAATGCATAATAAGGTTCCTGTTTGCCCCAGGGTTAAAGTATACCCAAAGTTTGGCACCCATCCAATACCTGAAACTGGAGATATTGCACCTCAATGAAAAGTTAACAGACAGCTATAGATGAACAATTGTGATCGCATTATACGACCTCATTTCACTACGGAGGGTATAAAAAGATTGTATTTACACACACACTGATGTGTTTCCATATCATTGAATAATATGATGCCTTGTGAATTTATGTGACCTGGGGATTATGCGATGGTGTTCTACAACGTACAGTAAGGGGTGGGGAGATAGAAACCAGTCCAACTATTCCATCTCCGGCATCTATCCCAAACTGTCCGAGAAACGGTCCATTTATGGATAAATTGACCTGTGCTTCATAATTACAGGCTTTCAAGTGCCTCCTCTATTTACTATATTTTTGAGTCATTCCTACATGTATATTTTCCTATATTTTACTCAAAACCTCCTATATTTTGACTTTTTCTCATGAAAACCTCTGAATCAATTTCGCATGGGAAAATACATTTCATAAAAAAAAAATGCCAAGCGAATAGGAAAACATATAGATTTCTCTTTCTTGAACCAAACAGCAGAACAGGTCTCCTCAACCACCACAACTATGACTGCATTCAGTGGAAATAATTTTATTAAACAGCAAAAACTACCAATTTTGGAACATACAATGTAGTAGTGACCTGTCTTACACTTCCTTATTTCTTATGTTTTATCAAGAAAATTCCTATATCTCTCCTATATTTTCACTGTGAGCCACTTGCAGGCCTGTAATTATTTTGATTTTATTTCCCATTTGACAACCATGACAACTGTTGAGCGAATATTAGTAAGAATGAGACAAACAATCTGGAATATAAAACAACAACAACAAATAACTAACTATACATGTATGTCAAAAATACATAAAACTAGAACCTATAGGGTTAAACGATCATGTGATGTTCACATGTCCCCACTGTGCAATCACATGACGGTTTGATACAACATAATACTTAACTTGCAAAAGAAAGTTAACACATATAGATGGAATTCCATTTGTATAAATGTAAAAATAGCCCAATGGGTCCGAAACACCTCATCTGTTCAGATTCAGATGTATGTGTGGTGTGAATAAGGGAAGTTTGCTCATGGTTCATTTACTGATATAGTGTACCGAAAAACTCCATGTGTTCCTCCAGCAGATATTGTGCTGACATTCCTCTTGAATGGAGTTGTATCTGTGGTATAAATTTGGAAAGGCTAGCTATATCCCTAAAGAGAAATGCTGCTTATACATCTAGCATCAAATCTAATGTGTACTCCGACCTCAAAGAAATGGAATAACAATTTTCAATGATGATTCCCAGATCTTTGGGCCACAGTCACCAGACCTATTGACCTCTGAATGAATAGTCCTCTTTGCTCTATGGGATACAGTGAATATTTTGCCCTATGGGTTACTATTACCCAAAGGTTGTCTCTAAAACTTGGAACTGGATATCAGCATGAACACAGAAGGATAGAACAATGGACAGATATAGATAAATTGCTTGCACATTATATTACCTCATCTAACGACAGAAGACAGACCTGTGCAAGTCAAAATGGGACGCCCTTTAATGGAATGCCCCAATGGGATGTCCCTTAATGGGATGCCCCGTAATGGAAGGTCTCTGAATAGGATGCAAATAATGAGATATCCCTTTTGAATTCAAGCCAGATGATAAATCCTAGGTGTCCCTTAATAACCTGGATGCCCCTTACTGAGACACCCCTTAATGGAATGCCCCAATGGGATGTCCCTTAATGGGATGCCCTGTAATGGGATGCCCTGTAATGGGACGTCTCTGAATGGGGTGCCCCTCAACGAGATACCCCTTTTGAATTCAAGCCAGATGATAAATCCTAGGTAAAAAACTTTCCTTTCTGACGGAGATATCTGTTGCATTTGTATCACTATCACAAATACTGAGAACATAAATCAATGTCAGACAACTTAATACTCCAGATAAAACACCCTGAATTGTTCCTTAATTAATACCACAGACAGGGACCACGAATAGAAAAGTGATAGCAATGTTAACCATCTTTACAAAAACAACCTCTTCGATGATCATATATGTATTAAGGTTCCATGTGAAAAAAAGACGATAAATGGAAAATACTGTGTGCTATATCTTCTTGAGTGGTTTTGGTACATCCATGTATGGCCAGACGCCCTTCCAAAACTGAAATGAGAATAATAATAATACTTTATTAACAGAGGGGATTCAATTTCAACAGCCATGAAAGACGCAAAACGACGTCCTTGTCCACGTGATGTCGGACCAAGGTTAGGCTCCGGGCAATGCTTTAACATTGGTTATACCGCAAAAATTCGGAAATAAGTATCATTGTGGCTCTCAAAATAATGAATATCCAAATAACTTTGAAGATATTATTGACTCGGAGCTAACTAGGCGCGTGCAAACAGGAGTCATCGCCTGTAAAACTCTGTCAATAAAATATTACACCATTGCCAATGTTAAGAAATGGTTGAAGTTCACTGCCAAACCTCAGGATAACATCACATGGGCAATTATGTCGTTTTTTGCCTTTTGCGGTTAGAGAGTTCTAACTCGGGAGTGAGTGAATATGATTTAACGTCTCTTTCAACTATATTTCAGTCATATCACGACCCGGGAACCTTCCTTTTCACACCCGGGAACCACACGAGTGGGGTCCTATTCCTTTTCACACCCGGGAACCTCACGGGTGCCTCAGTTAGTCGCCTCTTACGACAAGCTGTCTGAGGAGCTGAGGCCTATTCTTACCATGACCTGCGGTGTGCACAACGACATCCCAGGTCAATCCCCGGAAGCCTCACGGGGCTCTCTCAGGACTGTCCTATTGGTTCAAAACCAATCTTCCTCGAGTCTCACACACTCGCCCTCACATACAAGTCATTCACACATATACATGTACAAAAATTAGGAAATCAAGTCAAAGAAATTATAGGAATGAGACCGAGAAAACAGGTACATATAAAAATACAATATAACTCGGTACCGGTAGTATGATTCCTAAAATCATTTAGATCTGCTACATATGAACATTAGGTGTATGTATGGCATATATGGGACAAATAAACTACAGGACTCTACACAGGCATGGCACCTCAAACAAGGACATCTGTACCAACTATTGACAGAATAAAACATTTTTATTCATGTTGAGAAGACATTTATGCTCGATGATTTCTTCATATCCAGGGGTGGCTGGTTGTCATACATCATGGTTCCCAAAAGGATCACACTCCATGGTAAACATAAGGATGGCTCCCCATGGTAACCATAAGGTTCGCTCCCCACGACAACCGTGAGGATCACTCCCCATGGCAACCATAAGGATCTCTCCCCACGGCAACCATAAGGATCGCTCCCCACTGCAACCATAAGGATCGCTTTAAAGGCTACCATAAGGATCGCTCCCCACGGCAACCATAATGATTGCTCCCCACGGCAACCATAAGGATTGCTCCCCACGGCAACCATAATGATTGCTCCCCACGGCAACCATAAGGATCGCTCCCCATGGCAACCATAAGGTTCGCTCCCCACGGCAACCATAAGGATCGCTCCCCACGGCAACCATAAGGATCGCTCCCCATGGCAACCATAAGGATTGCTCCCCACGGCAACCATAAGGATCGCTCCCCACGGCAACCATGAGGATCGCTCCCCACAGCAACCATAAGGATCGCTCCCCACTGCAACCATAAGGTTCGCTCTCCACGGCAACCATAAGGATCGCTCCCCATGGCAACCATAAGGTTCGCTCCCCACGGCAACCATAAGGATCGCTCCCCACGGCAACCATAAGGATCGCTCCCCATGGCAACCATAAGGATTGCTCCCCACGGCAACCATAAGGATCGCTCCCCACGGCAACCATGAGGATCGCTCCCCACAGCAACCATAAGGATCGCTCCCCACGGCAACCATAAGGATCGCTCCCCACAGCAACCATAAGGATTGCTCTCCATGGCATTGAACCATAAGGATCACTCCCATGGCAACCATAAGTATCACCCTCCACGACAACCACAGGGATCGCTCCCCATGGTAACTATAAGGATCACTCTCCATGAGGATTTACTTCACAGGCATTTGATAAGGGTATCTCAGTAATATCCTAATTATCCGTGGTAGTTATGTATCTACATATATGGACCCCACCAACTAAGGTCGCAGACAAGGTACCGCAATGTCCATTACAACCCGAATTTAGATAGAAATTTCGAAGGGAAAAGTCACAGTTCATACTTTGCACATGCCTTTTATCCAATAAATGATGTTTGTTGAACATACCTGCTGCATTGATTTTAATTATTTACTGCAACAAAAAGATGTATTTCATGTAACTCGACAAATATGGTTGAAACAGTTTTCTTAACAACGTTAACCGAACATGAGGAGATACACGGCATTTGATAGGCCAATATCGCAGTCTCTGTAGAAGTCAAGATTTCCGCATTCCATGGAATTTGTGATGACCGTAGCAACCAGTGCATTGACCAATCAAACGACTCGTACTTGTTAAATTTCGGAAAACGTTGTTAAGAGAATTTCAAACAAGATGGCGAGTGATTTACCTTCACTCCGTGTTGGAATAATGGGGTATATATAACATTATAACAATAGTGAGTATATAAAGTTTTATTTGTTACTACACCTACACAAAGGTTAATTGTGATTCATTTATCAATGAATAACTAACTGTGGGCCAGAGATCATCCATCCATACTGACTCCATGTTACTAGTATATGGGGTATATATAACAGCATGAGAAGGGCGAGTACACTACACATACACATCATTTTAATCATTACAAAGACAAATTGGTGACTGATGACAACCCATCCATTACTGACCCTTATCAAATGCCTGTGATTTACTTCCATGTAGTCCTCAGATATATATCCAAAACTCACCATAATTATGTGTCTACAGCTGTATATATCCTGATCATATGTTTTCTGAGAATAGTTTGGTTTAGCCTGAATTATAACATATTAATCATCTATAATGACATCAGACTAACAATTAAGGTAATCTCTTACCTTTAACTGAGGATCTTGCTTCAGCAGTACGTATCGAGAATGAAAACTGAAACCAGATAATATGATAGAAATATTCTGAATATTAAGGAGCCAAGAGCCCCATTTATGTGATTCTGAACAGGGTACCTCATCAGTTTTTGCTCAATTAAATTGCAATAAATAGACTCAGCAAAACTCAGGGAATTAGAACTTTGTGATAATTTTGATATTCTCATCATCACATCTGAATTAAAATAAAGTGGTTTTGAAAATTTAGTCATCAAATTTCCTCGCTAATAACATGGTCGAGACACTTCCAGTGTTTGCACCCCACACACATAAAGGGGAAACCAGCCCAGCCGTGACTTAGCCAACCACGACAACAGCCATGTTCATGTATATTCACCGCATGCATCACAACACATTTAGATACATGTAGCGAAACCTATGGGCAGCCATTTATGTCAAAATTAGCAATTACAAAACGTAAAGCCAAACTCATAAAAGACAGTATATCTTACAATGTACACTGTAGTCTTAATGCATTTTATATTCCTGCAAATAAAAAACCCTTAACTCTGAACATATACTCAAACCGAAAACAAACGGCACGATGTTCGAACACAAAGTCAGAATGAAAAGCCTAGTTCTGGACGAATAGTCTGACACACAGTGACCTATTTCTAAACGAAGAGTATAATTCAGAATGAACGAGCTGTTTCACAACGAACAACGTTCCCCCTCGAAAATATCTCTGGAAATATTTGGGTCATTCCAGATGGTAGAAAGATTTATGACGTGAAACTCTGCTGCTATTCCAAGTTCCGCTATTACACTTACAGGTCGTGACCTCAAAATGAATGTGGTTCTTTTTTGCCCCTGGGTTTAGAGTGTACCAAAAGTTTTGAACTTCAGATATCAGACAAAAAAGTTCACAGGGACTTGTCATTCTCATCTTGTAAACGAGAGCCACCCCCTCAAAATGTGGAGGAGGAGCAGACAGAGGCGCTCGAGTGGTCTCCCGTCTGCTGAGCGCCCCCTCGATTATAAAGTACGTCCTGAAAGAGGTCGTTCGTTCTGATATGTTGTACGTGCTGAAATATACTGTTCATTCTGAGTTCTCTTGTATTTCCGTATCTCCACTTTTCGTTCAGATTCTTCAATTTGGAGAGAGATGAAATATGCGTTTAGAGTTAGGTTCCTTGTTTGCAAAAAGATGAAATAAGCGTTTAAACCAACACTTTATATGGTTAGATACATTGTCTGTTGTGAGTTAAGCTGTACAACCCGAGCTGGTAATTTTGACATAAATGGCCGCCCATAGAAACCATTCAGATCTAAGTGAAAATGGTTGTTGCTTGCATGGTCAGTCAGTTGAGGGTGTTCTAACATGTCTAACTGGTCTCACCAGAAGGTCAAGGTCAGTTTTCCTGTCAAGCCTGTGATAATGAGCTCTGGAACATGCAACCAAGCCGTTGATGCATAGAGAAAGATAGTTGTATGTGCAGTGATAACTGTCCCATATTTTAATTTCAAAGTACAATCGACATACATTGTAATTTCTAAGCTATAACAATATCACTGTTCACAGGCCCGTCTTTCAGGACAAATAATTGATAACCCGGCTTTATGTTGTCTTACTCTACCCTGTTTCTTCTCATTTTTCTAATAGCATTTTTAGAAACCATCTTTATGCCAACTGAGGCTAAATACTGTGGCTTGGATATTTTACTTAAAGTGAACGTAAAGGCTGTGACAACATACACGCTATGTGGAAGAACTATATTAAAAGTATCTGACAGTTGGCAGCAACAAATATTTTTTGTGATTTTTTTCTCTTCCGAAATTTTTTTCACCAAACACTGGAATAATTGACTGGTGCAACAATCGACTGGGGTCGGCCATGTTCGTCTATTTCTTGCGCCAATGAAAACGCTTGTTCGTAGCACGTGATATTTTCCTGTGACGTAGTATCGCTTTGTTGTGGCATTGCTGTAACTTGAAATGTGATGGCGGAGGTGGAGAACTCGGTTGTTTCAAGCGTGTTTTGACTGTGTTGCGTGTCTCCAGCAAGTGTTTACCGAGCTGAAACTTGTCAGGGCGCATGCAATGATGGCAAGCAAAATACATCCATCTCGGGTTCTCCTCTGCTAGAGTCGGAGAAGTTATCATTACACAGATTCCCGTTAGGGAAGCCGGATCTTCTTAAACAGTGGCTGCACAACATCGGCAGACTAGACTGTACTCCAACCGAGAAATCTGTGCTGTGTTCAGTCTATTTTAAAGCCGAATGTTTCCAACCTGACCTCTACGGAAGGCTGATGTTGACGCCCAGCAGGAGAGCTAGGAGGCGAAGGAAATTAAAGAAGATGCAATCCCAACAGAATTGTCGCATCGTAGATCAAAGACACCGAGGTCAATAACATCGATTCAGAAACGTCAGAGTGTGGAACTGCTAAGTGAGGTAAAAATAATTTTATTACCGTTTGGCGGGACAGAGACACTAAGAAATAGGCATATTATATGAAGTGTCGAAATCAGGGTCTTCGATAACATGTTTACATGCTTACTGCGCTTTCTAACTCCACGAAGTAGAGAGCTCCAACGTGATACGACGTCACTGCTCTAATGTGAGATAGCCAACATGGCTGCGGCCGGGGAACAATAATACAACAGAGATAATTTCGTTCCTATTTGGTGCAAAAAAATCCCCAAAAATATTTTTTGCTGCTGTTTGATACTTTCATTGTAGTTCTTTCCCACAGAGTGCATGTTGCCTCAGCTTTTACATTCACTTTAACCCAAGAACTGAAAGGAAAGCTGGTAAAATTTATAGAATGTTAGAAGATTTTCTCTCCACATAAAACCTGAAGTTTTGCTGTCTGAATTATTAGAAGAAATGGGGTAATCATATATTTATTCATATTCACATTTTTGCTAATATATTAATTCTTACATGAATTGCATTGTTGTTCACTCGGTTCAAATATGCTTCTATTTTGAACGATTGTACTTTAAAATAAAGTGTACCAAATATTTGTTGGTACCGGTACTGAAGACAAGAAAGCCTCATTTTGTTAATTTATTTGTCTTATTCCCAAGCATCTGGGTGCCACCATTTTCTTGGGAGGTTGGCCGGGTGAATTCAGCACCAAATAATGAGTGAGTTTCGGAAATACTAAAGAAACCAACTGAGATCTAGACTGGACAAAATTCCTAACTCATCATGGGTAAAAATTGGAAAATGCGCAAAATAAAATCACATGTGACCTACCTAGAAACAAAATTTTTGCATATTCTTCATCGATGATATTCTTGATTGTCATGATATACAGAAAATATCTTAAAGTATGACAATGTCTGGTGTCTTGGAGTGTATGTGTGAGGAGGGGGGGGGGGGATATTAATTCTCATAGGAAGTTGTCTCCCATCTCTGTCGAGGGTGATTACAGTTGAAAATGACTCAATCAGATGTATGCGCCAGAATGTATATGGGGAGTGATTTTCTCCTATTTTGTTGACCTGAAGTTTTTGTTGAAATTGTTCAAAAGGTGGGGAGGTCGTTTGGGAGCATTCAAGTATTACGTATGCAGCAAGGGGGAGGGGGCTATGGAAATAAGGATTTTTTGGTATGTATGCTGGGTTAAATTTTGCGTATGGAAGGTGAGAAAAATAAATTGAATTTTTTGCGTACGTAATACTTGAATAGCTATGAATACTCTATGAAGGTCCATGCATGCTAAAACTTCAGAACTCACCAAAAGGTAATTCCGAGGTAAGTACCAAGTCCTGCTAATATATGCCACCAGGCATGGAGTTGGGTCACCGCTCCTACAGCTCCTGTGGTGTCCGATCTTATCCTTCTGTGAAATTGAAAAATACACAACATTTTATACTTTGCCATGTTTGCTGTACAGATGGGTTGGAGGAACTGGAGGCTGGTCAGTCTTGGTTGCCTTTTCCAAAGGATCTTTATTATTATGATTATTAATAAAAAAATATGAATTGTATTGTCAACGAGTACCGTAAAATCATCTGATCATGGTGTCTATTGAGAACAGTTTACTCCAGTGCCTAGTGATGACTGGCAGCCATTTTGGTTTCTTGAGAATGTTGCAGGCGCAAGTAACTCGTACAATCTAAGCAAATTAAGATGGTATGATCCTGGAAATACCTCCTCCTAATAGCCAAATAAGAGACCCGAGTCATGCCATTGCTATCATGGGGTGAAGAGAGCAAATTCTGCTTATGTCCGAGAGGAAAAAAAAGTTAAGTTTTTGTTTTTTTTGTTTTTTTTCAATCAAAGCTAAAATTCAAGGACTTTCCAGGACTGACAGTCAAAAATCTGGAATTTCAAGGTCTGGAAATTGGTAATAAAAATACAAGAACTTTTCAGGTTTTTCAAGCATACATGGGAACATGGTGTGACTAAAAGTTCCAGTAGCAGACAGTTGAAAACTTACCGTATATTGCTACAGTAATGGGTGTCAATCAACCATGCAATCACGCCCAGGAGGTAACTGCCCAGTGCAAAACAATGAAGGGAGACCCTCAACCGTGAGTAGTGTCTTCTGTTGGTAGAGACAGGATTGGTACAGATTTAGTATGACAGGATTGGTACAGATAGTGTGACAGTATTGGTACAGATAGTGTGACAGTATTGGTACAGATTTAGTATGACAGGATTGGTACAGATAGTGTGACAGTATTGGTACAGATAGTGTGACAGCATTGGTACAGATTTAGTATGACAGGATTGGTACAGATAGTGTGACAGTATTGGTACAGATAGTATGACAGCATTGGTACAGATAGTGTGACAGCATCGGTACAGATAATGTGACAGCATTGGTACAGATAGTGTGACAGCATTGGTACAGATAATGTGACAGCACTGGTACAGATAGTGTGACAGCATTGGTACAGATAGTATTGGTAAAGATAGTGTGACAGCATTGGTACAGATAGTATTACAGCATTGGTACAGATAGTGTGACAGCATTGGTACAGATAGTATTGGTACAGATAGTGTGACAGTATTGGTACAGATAGTGTGACAGCATTGGTACAGATAGTGTGACAGTATTGGTACAGATAGTATGACAGGATTGGTACAGATTAGTGTGACAGCATTGGTACAGATAATGACAGCATTGGTACAGATAGTGTGACAGCATTGGTACAGATAATGACAGCATTGGTACAGATAGTGTGACAGCATTGGTACAGATAATGTGACAGCATTGGTACAGATAGTGTGACAGCATTGGTAAAGATAGTGTGACAGCATTGGTACAGATAGTGTGACAGCATTGGTACAGATATTGGTACAGATAATGTGACAGCATTGGTACAGATAGTGTGACAGCATTGGTACAGATAGTATTGGTAAAGATAGTGTGACAGCATTGCTACAGATAGTATTACAGCATTGGTACAGATAGTGCGACAGCATTGGTACAGATAGTGTGACAGCAATGGTACAGATAGTGTGACAGCATTGGTACAGATAGTGTGACAGCATTGTTAGAGATAGTGCGACAGGATTGGTAAAGATAGTGTGAAGGAATTGGTACAGATAGTGTGACAGAATTGGTACAGATACTAGAGTGCGTGAGTGAATAGGATTTAACGTCGCTTTCAATATTATTTCAATCATATCACGAGTGAGTGAGTGAGTGAGTGAGCGAGTGAATAGAATTTAACGTCGCTTTCAACAATATTTCAGCTATATCACGACGAACCAACTAAGCACCACCCAGTTGTGTTCCTGCTACTTCAAAGAAGAAATCTTTGAAGCAGCATGGAACCAAACACCCTCCATCTACCCTATAAAACACTGAGGACAGCGCACAAGACACAGACAGGATGTTTACATGGTGCAAGAAAGACAAGTGACATTACAGTGCTAGACATCACATTATCAAGTGAGCGAACCAGTCCTTGTTCTATCTTTTTAATGCTGAGCATAAGTGAGGAAGCAACAAGTTCCATTTTTCAAGTCTTTGGAATGACCTAGCCTGGGATTGAACCCAGTACCTACCGCTTACGAGGCTGACCCTCTAACAATTAGGCCACCACAGGGCAGTCTACTTATGGACGAAACACAACTCGAAGGAACTATGGTGGCATAATAATATATGCTCATACCACATTTGAAGAGAATCGTTTGAGCCATTTTGATTTCATTGCCCAGAAACAAAATTTGAAGGCGGCATTACCTGGGTGCATGTGTACGAAACACAATCAAAAGTGACATCTTACAACAAGGTAACCATGTACCAAATTGGATGAGAATTCATAGTCATTCTGATTTTATAGCTGCAACAATGTGGCTTCTATCGAGTTAATGTTGTAATGTGAACATTTTCCATTATGTTGCCATGGAAACCAAAAGAACCATCACAATGTACCCAATTTTGATAGGCTTGTGCTTTACCAACCAACAATGCTGTTTACCAGCTTTGAAGTCTGTATGGATTGACTTCTATTAATGTGTTAATGATATTATATGGTTTTCTGGCCTAAGAGAACTCGAACTTTTATCTTTTGACCTCAAATAAAATGGGATTTTTCTTTGCCCCTTGGTATTAAAGATAGACAATCATATACATTGTATGTACATGTACCTAAAGTTCAGTAGGAAATTGGAGATTTTCCATTTAAATCTCCATTTTTTGCAGATTTTCTGGAACAAAAGACCCTGACCTTCAACATCAAAACAAAAGGGACAAGGCATGATACTCAAAGTTTGGTATCACTTCATAACCCGAAACTGGAGATATTGCAAAGGCGAATTAACAGATGGATAGACGGACAGAAATCGTGATGGCAATATACAACCTTGTCTATCGACATGCGTATATAACTAGAAATGCGGATCAATCCTGGAACTTCAATCTCAAATTAGTACATGAAGCTGCGCTATCGAAACCCCTCGGCTCTGAACCCCAGCTATTATAATGTAAGGGTGTCTCTACCAATTGATTGGCTTGTGGGAAGAAATATTTACCCCTGGTATTGTAAGTGTACTTTTTTTGAAAAAAAAATTGTCTAAGAGAATAAATCAATAAATCAGTCATCCAATCAATAAATAAATGTGATAGTATACTAACATGATATAGAAATAATATGCAAACTTAACATAGGAATTAGTGGATTTTGTTAGACAAGGGGCATACTTTCTGACAAGACTCATTTTTGATAGGCATCTAGTGTCATTTTCAAAACAGATTTGCAGGCATTCTTCGCATTGTGTAAGAGAATAAATCAATAAATCAGTCATCCAATCAATAAACAAGCTGAGTAGCTAGCAGGTCCTCCGCCAAGTAGCCTGTTTGAGAGCATGCAGCATATACGCTTCCAATATCTCCTTAAATATAACTTGGAAAGTGGATATGTGTATGTGGAAAGAGATGTTTATCTGGAATTGTTGAGACAATTTGAGGAGGTTTGGGAAGCAGTAATGGGTAGTGTAACACTGGAATGTAAGTCTGTAGTTGTATATGGATTTGTGGATGGTGAGGTTTATAAATCGATGGGTGGAATAGATCAAGATATCGCGTTCACAACACAGATGGGTACAATATGGGTGAGTGAAATCCAAGATGGTCAATGGCAGCCATCTTGTATTACATACTACCTCAATGAAAATCAATACCAATGGCTATCTAACTGATGTGAAGCACCCTCTCGAGTTTGAAGTCGATTGGTCAAATATGTCTCGAGATATCATGTTCACAAGATCCGAGACGGATGGAATCTAATATGGTCAATGGCAGCCATCTTGGATTACGTACCTCAGTGAAAATCAATACCAATGGCCATCTACTTGATGTGAACCACATTCTCAAGTTTGAAGTCGATTGGTCAAACTGTTCTCGAGATATCGCGTTCACAAGATTTGTGATGGACAGAATCCAATATGGTCAATGGCAGCCATCTTGGATTATGTACCTCGGTGAAAACCAATACCAATGGCTATCTAACTGAAGTGCAAAACCTTCCCAAGTTTGAAGTCGATTGGTTAATTTGTTCTTGAGATATCGCGTTCACAAGATGTGGAACGGAGTAAATCCAATATGGTCCATGGCGGCCATCTTGGATTAGGTACCTCAGTGAAAATCAATACCAATGGCCGTCTAACTGATGCGAAGCACATTCTCAAGTTTGAAGTCGATTGGTCGAACTGTTCTCGAGATTTCGCGTTCACAAGATGTGGGATGGACAAAATCCAATATGGTCAATGGCAGCCATCTTGGATTGGATTACGTACCTCAGTGAAAATCAATACCAATGGCCGTCTGACTGATGTGAAGAACCTTCCCAAGCTTGAAGTTGATTGGTGGAATTGTTCTTGAGATATCGCGTTCACAAGATGTGGGACAAACAGAATCCAATACGGTCGATGGCGGCCATCTTGGAGTACGTACCTCAGTGAAAATCAATACCAATGGCCGTCTAACTGATGTGAAGCACCTTCTCAAGTTTGAAGTCGATTGGTCGAATTGTTCTCGAGATATCGCGTTCACAAGATGTGGGACGGACAGAATCCAATATGGTCGATGGCGGCCATCTTGGATTACGTACCTTAGTGAAAATCAATACCAATGGCCGTCTAACTGATGTGAAGCACCTTTTTAAGTTTGAAGTTGATCGGTCGAATTGTTCTCAAGATATCGCGTTCACAAGATGTGGGACGGACGGAAGGACGGCTAGCATTTCCAAGTCCTCCCACCACTTCGTGGCGGAGGACAATAAATGTGATAGTATACAAACATGATATAGAAATTATATGCAAACTTAACATAGGAATTAGTGGATTTTATTAGACAAGGGGCATAACTCTGCAA
>JAVTVY010008749.1:0-46919 GCA_036873755.1 Hanleya hanleyi | reverse complement strand
CACTTTAACGTCATAGCCCCTCTACAGCGTAAAGCCCCTTTCCGCACATATCGACACGTTAGGGCGATACGGCCGATTTAGTCGGATTATTGCCATTGATTGTTGGATATACCCATGTGTGCTGCTGTATTGATAACGATAACTAAATCTGTAGGTAAACAAAGATTAATCCCCGTGTCATTCATAGTAGTTCAAAGCGGCACCATGTACGGGTAACTAGTTGGAACGCATATTCTGAGACTTGATCACTGGGCTAAAATTGACGTACCGGTATATACTTTCCCAGCAAACTCGACTCCTTTAGTATTTGAAGAGGCCAGATTTCGGCCATTGAAATGATCGCCATGAAATCAATAACAGTTGATATTTTATTACAATGCTCCTTTCTTTTTGTTTTCAAGGAAGAAGAGGAGTGACCCTTGATGTAATCTACAGCAGTTTTATGAAATACGTCGACACTCAGATGCAAAGAACACCGAAGCAAACTATCCGAACGCATTGGACAACCCCTCAGTATAATTTCGTTCAATGGTTGTGTTCAGTTGTTCCAATTTGTGGCGCTCATTGGACCACCAGTCATCTAAGCGAGCAAACTGCCCACTATGATTACAGAATTCCTTCACGTTTTCATTGCCGTTGAACTTGATAGTAGGACAAGAGCGTTTGTTTTCTATGGCCCGGTCACCTCCTGACGTTTACGTGGTGGAGCTGTGGTTCCAGTATTGTACGACCGTCGACAAGCCTGACATTTTGTTATCATGAACTAAATTTACAGCTACCACACTCAAATAGACTTTATTTTCAAATCAAAACAAGTGAAAAATGACGGGAGTTCGGAGCGTTACAGATACATCATGCCGAGTAAAGAAGGGCCTCATTGACCTGGACTGAAATCAGGCCGCCTCCAAACATTAGAGAGCGATTGTTCACTGAGATAGAATACGCAAGATTTTCTTCTTCTTAATTATTTCTTCCACTGTCAGGAGAACCAGGTTAATGACGTGCACAAATTGTTCTGTGGAATGTACATGTATGTTTTGTCTACAGATATGCATACCAGTATACGAGAATGTCAAGGGTATAATAATGCATATGTACAGTCAAGCAATGAATTCTGTCCTCATTCCTAACGTCTACACTATTTGGAACAAACATGTATTACCCTATATTGTCTCAGCAAAAATTATATTTAGCAGATAGTCAAACTCGAAGCTATGGCTGGATCGAGATATTCAGTCTTTTGCTGCGTTCACAGTGGAGTACGAAACACCAGGGTCTATTTTTTCAATTATTGTTTCAGAGCTGAAGTCCGATATGACACTTGAGTGTAGCACTGTTTGATACATCAGCCGTGTATTATTTGTCAGGGTTTCCGAGATATCTGATGATGGCTTTTTCATGTTCTGGGAGGAAAGGCGTTCGCGTACCGCTTAATTATTGCTTTGCAGGAGATGAAAAAGTGAATTCTGGTTTCCTCTTCTGACAAACACATTGGGCTTACATCGTTTTGGTTGAATGTGGTCTTAGTCTCCTGGAGGAGGTTTGGTTTTGACGCCTGTGTTCTTTACGTCTACTGATTCATATTTTGGTCCACTTCAGTTGATGCGGGTACCCTTTGGGTCAAACTCCTCCTTGGTAAGGAATTGTAACATTTTCTTGGTCTTGGCCTCCTGGATAATATTGTCCTCCAGATTTCTTTCACATGCTTTTGAACCGGTCTCTTCTATGAATATTCGTTTGATACTCCTTCGAGTAGATCGTGCGCTGAGGGTATGTTATGTCTGTTTTTGCAGGTGTTGAATGCAGACAAACCAACATTTTGATTTTAACCCTATCTGGCGTGGGCTTTTTGGGATGATGCCAGGCCTTGGGGGGGGGGGCGGAATGGCCCCCCCTAATTATTTTTCTTACCCCTTGAGATAGGGAGCTGACACTTATTACACTATACCCTTGGGTCAAGCTCTACCAGAAAGTGTACAAAAATCCAAGATGGCCGCTTTGATGACGTCACAGTGACGTCATTTTCAAAAACGGCATTTTTGGTCGATTTTTCGGTCGGATTTTCCGAATTTTTTTATTTTTGCAATTTCTCCACAAAAATGGCATGAAAAATTAGCAAATATTAATGTGATGTGAAATAAAATAGATTTTGCCCACTTTTCATCGCGAAAAAGCAGAAATTTTGAAGAAATATGACAAAAACATTACTTTTCTGGTACCCCACGTGGCCGCAATCTTGAATTTACCCATGATCCTCTGCGCGGGGGGGGGGGGGGTGTTATGCAAATAGGCTGAAAATGACCCCAACAAGATAAACTATAAAGTCACGGAGTTTCAGCTCTCCATTTTGTGCCGTTCCGGAGATAGTGCAGAAAGTTTGGTAGGGGGGGGGCCATAATGCCCCTCCCCCCCCCAGGCCAGATAGGGTTAAGTTCTTGGTCGTTAAATGCCTACGGGCAAGATCAAGCCCATTGCAAGGCTGTCTGATTAGGTTGCCATACATGTGGAACACCAGATTGGTTTGTGGAGAACAGCCTCAACTGGAGTTGTCCAAGCAAGAGGTAGAGTCCCTCGGCTGTTAGTGAGGTGGCTTAGGGCCATATTTTTGGGAGATCGTGACACGCTGGACCAAAGCACCAAATTTGGCACACTCATCACTTGAGGCATATAGAACAATATCAGAAGGGGTGCCCTTTGCTTTGGGCTGTGTGATGCCCTCTGGCCCCCAAAAGGGCATCTGAGGGGCAATATTGTTATTTAAAGAATAGTTAGCCTAGAAACAGCTTCGTTATTTTCATTATCCTTCAGGCTGGGAAGCTGAAACTTGCCACACTGTATCACTGGTTCATGCGCTACCGGAAAATGTCACAAAATCCAAGATGGCGGCCATGATGACATCACAGTGGCATCATGCTCCCAAAATAAGTCATTTTGCGGACGATTTTTCGGACCGATTTTTCCCATTTTTTATTTGTGGAATTTTCTTTGCTGAAACTGCCTGGTAAATTAGTAAATAATCATCTTATTTGAGATAAAATACTTTTGAGCACTTTTACGAACAACAACACATTAATTTTGAAGGAATACGATGAAAACAGAACTTTCTGGTACACCCTAATGTTATCCATTATGAATTTACTCATGAAGCTGTGCTCCGAGTTTCATGCAACAGGCTCAAAAATAACATCAGTATCATAAGCTATAACTGCTCTAAGTTACAGCCCTCGACATTTCTTCATTTTGGAGTATCAGGGAAAAGTTTTTTGAGAAGGGAGAGCCGGGTGGCTGAAACCACCTATACCAATTAGGTTTACGTAATCGCCTGTGTAAAAAAACAATCGCCCCTTATCCTTGTAAAAATTGACAATTCAGCTTTTCATCTCGTAAAATGGGAAAAAGATGGAAATGTCCAAGACTGGACAGTTTTTTAGGGTATTCTAGCATTTACCAGATTCATCGCATGTTGAGGCGTTTACTTCATCAGACGTCCTCGATGCTCATCCATTAACATCCGATGAGTTATTTGTTTGAGTTGATCTGTCACCACAGCTCACGAGCTAGCGTATCTAATTCCGCTTAAGGCGTTGCTAGGGGCCCTGGGGATACTTCATAGTATCCATATTAACAGCTGCATAAAAGCGCGGCTGAGATACTAAGGCTACGACCGAGAATCCGCCGTATTCTCGGGTCTGCAGGTGAGGTGCCAAGGGAAGCTTTCCTGTTAAGTCATATGGTTGCTTTTTAGACGCCAGACGGCATATTTTCCCACTTCTTGCATATCGCTCCAATTTCAATCTTTCTACTTTTAATCTCGAGAGAAGAAAAGCTGAATTAGCAAGCGTTACACGGGCCGGGGACTTGTGTTTAGTTCTATACGTCTCTGTTTGTATATTTGTGACCGCCGAAAAAACTCAAAATTATTGGACGAAATGGTACGAACCTTCATCTGAAGAGTGTTGGAGTCAGTGAGGGTGAAACTGAAAAGAACAATCCCAAAATGGGCATCTTACGCCCGTTGGAGGCCGGGATTTTTTATTGGAAGGCCATCAAATTACGTCAGTATAGCTAACAGAGCTGTATGACCAGAAAATTAAAGGGTGTCTAAAACCAAGAAGGAATCAAAAGAACATTTAACGCCCAATGGAGACCGAGAACATGCAACATACAAGTAAGGGTGAGTGAGTGAATAAAATTTAGCGTGGCTTTCAACAATATCTCAGCTATATCGCGACGAACCAACTAAGCACCACCCAGCCAAGTTGCGTTCCTGTTACTTCAAAGAAGAAATCTTTGAAGCAGCATGGAACCAGACACCCTCCACCCACCCTATAAAACACTGAGGACAGCACACAAAGACACAGACAGGACGCTTACATGGTGCAATGAAGACAAGTGATATTACTGTGCTAGACATCACATTATCAAGTTCCTGTTGCTTCTCAGCAAAATACTTTGAAGCAACGTAACAGGAACCTGTACCCACCCAATCACCCGCGCAACATACAAGTAACATGTTGTAGCACTTGTCTATATATTATCATTGAATGGACACAGCTTTGGTCGAATGTTCATGGAACTTTGTCAAGATAGCTGTGGGAATACCAAGTGTGAAAATAGAGGCCCGCAATATTGGTTTTTTTTTGGTCAAAAGCCTGTCAAACATTTTCAGGATAACTATAGGGATCTCAGAGAGTGAATAGACACAGAAAAAGGATCGGAAATTGCATTTAACGCCCATTGAGGGACAGGAACATGAAATTAACATTAAAATAACACGTTGACTTCTATCCGTCGCTATTGACATGACTGAGAGTGCTTAGGACGATTTCAGGTTCAGAGGCAGATTGGGGGAGGGGTCTGAAACTACACCTTATTCCCACTGGGTGACAATACCATTATATTTACACATTTACATGTGCATGGTTCAGGACACGTGCACTACTCCAATTATATGCCGGTTCTGCAGGCACACCCACTAGTAAAATGATACTGAATAGGGAGGATCCTGTATTCAATTGTTATTGTTGGATTCACCTTCATCCCCTCCCGCTCTTCCCAATAAAATTTTCTCTGATGCTCGGAAGTGTTGAGAGCTGGCACTTTGTGTCCATATAGCAAATCATATTAGGGCCATTTAATTCTCGGAGAAGAGCATCATGGGTAAATTCAGAATGGACGACAGTTGTGTTTTTGTCGTATTTTCTTCAAAATTGGTGTATTTTGTCTACGTGAAAGTGCATAATAATATTTTATTTCATATCAGATGATTATTTACTGATTTACAAGGCAATTTGAGGGAAGAAAATGGCACAAATACAAAATACGATCAGAAAAATCGTCAATAAAATGGCTTATTTTTATAATATGACGTCACTGTGACATCATCATAGAGGCCATCTTCAATTTTGTTACATTTTATTGTAGCGCTGGAACCAAAGATATTATGTTTCAGCTTCCTAACCTCAAGGATAACGAAAGTCATGAAGCTATTGGGAAGCCAACTATTTTTTCAATGATAATATTTTCCCTTTGGGGACCAGAGGGCGTCACACGGCCCAGAGCAATGGGCACCCCTTCTGATATTGTTCTGTATGCCTCAAGTGATGGATGTGCCAAGTTTGGTGCTTTGGTCCAGCGTGTCACGATCTTTTTGCTAAGCCACCTCACTATGTTGTTCGCTCTCGAAGATGCTGTAGCTGTCTTAGGGTTTGCTATGATATTTTCCCCGTATATTCATATCTTAGACCCTCAGGAAGATGCAATGTAGACCGTACAGTAGCCTTAATAGAACGTATACGTGTTCCAAATCTTTATTCTGACCTTGAGGTTTATGCCATTGTGGACACGGAGGGGGTTCCCATTAGAGCGATAAGTCTTGAAATCACGCCCACAGTAATTACATCGGGTAGCACGTGGACTAATATATAAACATTATCGGGAAACAGTATCCAAATATGGCATCATTTCCAGACAGTGTCCGTGAACATAAAAGAGTTTACTCCCGCCGAAAAGTGACTTTGTTAGGGGGTAGAAAATATCAAAAGATTGTGTTGCGTGAAGATGTTCATCTCCGTGAAGTAAACGTCAATCAGTGTCGGAGAGAAAAGTCAGAAATGGTCGTGATTGGTTTATTATGGGATCTCGCAGAATATCGGCGAACATTTCGCACAAAGTTTTCATAGCCTTTACGTCTAGATGGTATTCCTCTGATTTACCATCTTGGTTTACCTAGATTGGACTATGACCCCGCAAGGAATTGATCCGATTGTCAGTCCTATTCTATTTCTTTAGGAAGGCTTTATACGGTAGGGGATGACACTCCTCCCTAGCCAACACCTTGTCCTTTAGTTCTTCGAAACTTGAGGAGAGTGATACCTCTCATTTCATGGAAGACGAAACGTCTGTACGGGTTGTCGATGAAGTTTCACTTTGGGTATCATTTCCCAGCACATATAGCTTTTTGAGCAGACGACGGCAACCGCTTTTGATAAATCAATAAAAGCGGTATACAGAGGGATTTTGTCACCCGCCTCAGCTTCACTTTCCGCCAGGAGTGCAGCATTGGCGGAGGAAGTATTTTTGGTAAATACCCTATGCAATAGGTTGCTTTCAATAAGCTTTCAGTCATATCACAACTTTTGGGTCCTATTACTTTTTAAAAGGGATGGCCATGCAAAGTGAGCTGTGAGTAGTAGGTGAAACATGGGACGAGCAAGGTTTTCCAGGGAGGTAACTCTTGGTTCCCTTTTTTCCAGGTTAAAGGTATAGGGGACGCCCCATCGCCTTTCACCTCTGGGGCGCCAGGGGGCGCCACCAGCTCAAGGTCACGTGGAGGTCAAAAGTAGTTCCGGCAACCTGTAACCTTTGTATTCCTCCGCGGACAGAAAGTAGTCTCAGTGGGTTTTTCCCACAATGTCGTGGGTGATCAAATTCTCCGGCAATCTCCGGCAATCTTCAGGGGCGAGAGGGGTCCCTAGTGTACCGATTGGGTTGTATGAGGTATCAATGTGAAGCATTCGTGAAGGGGCATCTGATGGGGTGGGTGTGGAGTTGAAATATCGTCATTCTGCGCATGCTCGGTAGACCAAGGGTATGGAAATAGACGTTTTGGGGTCTAGGGGAGCCCCTAGTGATCCGATGAAGTCGAGTGAAGTATCAATGTGAAGCCTGTGTGAGGGGGCATCCCACTGGGTGGGTGTGGGGTTGGAATATCGTCATTCTGCGCATGCGCGGTAGACCAAGGGTATGAAAATAGACGTTTTGGGATCTAGGTGAGCCACTAGTGGGTCGATGGAGTCGTATGAGGTATCCATGTGAAGCCTATGTGAGGGGGCATCCCACTGGGTGGATGTGGGGTCGGAATATCGTCATTCTGCGCATGCGCAATAGACAAAGGGTATGAAAATAGACGTTTTGGGATCTAGGTGAGCCACTAATGAGCCGATGGAGTTGAGTGAGGTATCCATGTGAAGCCTATATGAGGGGGCATCCGATTGGACTAGGGTCTCGGCCGTTGTCCACATTCTGCGCATGCGCAGACAGGGAATTCTGGGAAAAGGGTGTGGACATAGACGTGTTTGGGCTTAGGCGAGCCCCTAATGATCCTATGGTGTCGTATGAGGCCTTATTTTGAAGCTGTCATGAGGGAGCATCCGCCTGGGCTAGTGTGTCGTTCATTGTCAATAGTCTGCGCATGCGCAGTCTGGCCGTAGTATAGAAATAGACGTGTTGGGGTTTAGATGGGCCACTAGTGGGCCGATTGGATCGTGTGAGGTATCAATGTAAAGCATACGTGAGGGAGTCTCCAACGGGCTGGGTGTGACGTGGAACTGACGTCATTCTGCGCATGCGCAGTAGAGAAAGTGTATGGAAATAGACGTTCTGGGGCCTAGGCGAGCTACTTTTGGGTCGATGGAGTCGAGTGCGGTATCCATGTGAAGCCTATGTGAGGGAGCAACCGCCTGGAGTAGTGTCTCGGCCGTTGTCCACATTCTGCGCATGCGCAGACAGGGAATTGTGGGAAACGGGTGTGGAAATAGACGTTTTTGCGGTCTAGGTGGGCCACGAATGGCCCGATGGAGTCGAGTGAGGTATCAAAGTGAAGCATTATTGAAGGGGCATCCAGTCATGGATGGGTGCATGTAAAATTAGGGGTATGACGTCACTTCCGGTTTGGGTGAATGGGGCGTAACCTGGGAACATGATAGGACATGTACCGACCTGTCTGTGGGGGTTTTTCCCGCCAGAATTTCGCTGACGTCTGCGCCTGCATCCGGGTATGCATGAGGGTCTGTGTGAATGGGGTGTGACCTGGGAACATGATAGGAATGCATGTACTGACCTGTCTGGGGGTTTTTTTCCGGCCCGGCCCGGCCCGTCCCGGCCGCAGCGCGCGCGCGGGTTCTCCGGAAGTGCGCGGCATCACCGGCAGTGCGCGGATGAATGTCGGGTCAAAAGGTCAAAGGTCACATCCAGGTCAAAAGGTCCAAGGTCTCCCTTTCGGCAAGGCTCGGCAACAATGTTGCGGCATTGATATACAGAGCTTGAACCCCAAAAAGGGGATTGTAAATTAACCTGGGAAGGATGGGCAGTTCCATTTGGACCAATCAGCGGTCGAGAAAAAGAGCCAATGAGCGATCGATAAAAAAAACAATGGACGGGTACTAGAATTTCGCTCACGGCTGCGCCTACATCCGGGTACTAGAATGCTTTCGCCTACGTCCGCGCCTACATCCGGGTACTTCTATGTGGGTGTATAAACGTGGGAATATTTAGGGCATTGCTGCATTCATTGGCCTATTTATCCTCATTTTGTGCTTAAGCTTTGACTAGTGAAATCTCATGTTAAATGAAATCCTATACAAAATAACATTACACTACCGAACAATCACGGACTTTCACGAAGGGCCGTCACAGGGCGTAGTAGAAAAAGCGCATTTCTAACCTTATTGACCTTATGGCGCAAGCGAGTATAACAAGTGCCCATGACTCACACGGTGTATAAAACCCTACCCAACAGGTACACTATAAAGCCACCTCTCTAACCGTTCGCTTTTCATTCCCCACCATGGCAGCGAGCGGAACAGAGCTGGCGTTATTCCAACTGACGTCCGACGTCTACCTCATCGTCAATGACGATCACCTGGAGCTGATCCAAGACGCACTGCAGAAGGTGAAGATTTTGTTATCGCTATCAGGCTGGACTCTATTGACACGATTGTTACAGGGAAAAGAGCCCGAAAGGGATTTCATGCACGTGGAAGTCGGTGTGCACATACGCACTGCTGGAGAGGATTCCCTTTTTCCCCGGTTGGAACAGAGTGGAGGTACCTCTATCACACTCTGTCCACCCTTATGGATGGCACTGAAAGATGTACTCCCCGAGGTGGATGACTTACTACACCCCGAGGTGAAAGAAGGGACTGTGGCTACCCGAAGGCTTACACCTGGCTGCACCCTATTGTTGTACCCCAAACGAGTGGACCTCATCGATAGCGGACTTAGGTGTTGGTGTACGCCTGAACCCAAAGCGCACGTCTCTTTGTCACCGGAAGGATGGACTACCTTCAAACGGGTGTTGTTGGGTGACCTGCACGGTGATAGCATTCACCTGTGTGACGACGTCTACATTTTCTGCGGTCCCTTTTTCGCTCGACTCCTCTGTCTGAACGACGGTGGTTTTACCCTGGACCCGGATCTATGGACGGCTTTGGAACAAGTAGTCCCCATTGTCGATGAGGTACTATATCTACAGGAGCCACATAACCAATCAGAATAGTACGTATCACGGACTACACCCGTAGAGCTACGTCTAGGCGCGCATGTGTGACATGGTCTATAAAACACGTCCCTCTGGATCCCACACTTTCATTTCTACGGTTACAGAGCCATGACGGACATCCATCCCTATGCGACTCGCATTTTACAGCATGCGGCCGTGGTTAATTCACTCACAGGTTACCGAGCAGTGGTTCGGTCCATGTTTTCAGATGGCGCCGACAACGAGGGGCGACGCCAGATCCTGAAAGAGTTCACAGAAGCGGTCCTCGACAGAGTGCACACGATGGAGAGGTGTGCCATCACTCACCACTACTGGACTATGACAGCCATCCTTGATGCTCGCGCTATGGACCACGAGCGCTCACGCCAGAACCAGCGACGGCTGGTTGGCCTCACAATAGTCTGTGCCCTATTAACCCTGGCGCTGTGGCATTGACAGTGGGACCTCACCATAAATACGAGGGTCAGACAGAGTGTGTGTCATTCAACGATCGTCATTGGGTCAACCATGTCACCAGTTCTACGAGCCATACTTCCCCTTACACCCCGGGTGGGGTTACACGTCTATGAAGATAAAGTCACCCACGTGGAAGACCGTGGAGATGTTTGCTGGGCGCGCGCTGAGACCGTATCGAATACGGTTACGCTATCACCTCATCCACATAGACAATGCCATCTACGTATACCGTGGACCCTTCTTCCCACGCCTGGGCCGTTACCAAGACCCTACGCGAGGCTTCACCCTAGACCCCGATCTGTGGACAGCCTTCGAGAAAGTGGTGCCTATCGTGGACCGGCTGTTTACACCGGACGAGCGGTCATCAGACGAGTTGGAGTGGGCTCGTGCCCTGAGAGAAGCGGCGGCAGAACCCAATGAACAAATGTCTAGCAATGAACCAGACGACGATGCCATTGATTACCCATCTAGACTTTGACCAACCGATCCTTTGATCTCACGGGGTTCTCCCTATAACTACGAGAGACAGTCAAATCTGGTACCATTCACGTACTGACCATGACGGAGCATATAATACTGGCGTATCTCAGCTTGACCCCCGAGGTTTTCCTGCACGTTTATGCAGATAAGGTCGAGATCATGGAGGAGGTGGGAGACATCTGTGATGCGGACCCTACACAACCGTGCCCGGCCCACATTCGTCTGTCCCGAGAGGGCTGGACCAAATTCAAACGGGTGTTGTCTGGTGAACTGGACGGCGACCTCATCCACTTGTGTCACGATGTGTACATCCGACGCGGCCCTTTCTTTGCTCAATTGGCTCGGCTAGATGGGGGTACAGTGCATTTTACCCTTCACCCTGATCTATGGTCTGCATTGGAAGATGCCGTGGTAGATGTGGATCAGGTGCTTATCAAGCGGTCATCAGACGAGTTGGACTGGTCATTTACCATGGACACTGTGGAAGCCAACGAAGAAAATCAGAAAGAAACTCCGGCCCAAGATATACCCGTTATAAATAAACGATAGAACCAGGGTCCATCATCATTTGTCACCATGAAGCGCTGGGAGAAGGTGTTGGATAACTTATACTACAGTCCCGACAGTCCGGCGGCCTATAGTGCATTATCGGCTCTCTATCGAGCGGCCAAACCCCAGGGGATACAACGTGCCCAAGTCCGAGATTGGTTAAGAAAACAAGACACCTATAGCTTACATCGATCTGTCCGTCGCCATTTTCTACGGAACCGGGTCATCGTGGGAGGAATAGATGCCCAGTGGCAAGCGGATTTGGTCGATATGAGCGCCTTTGCCAAACACAACCATGGGAATCGGTATATCTTGACGTGCATCGATATCCTATCGAAGTATGCGTGGGTGGTACCCATCCAGACGAAAACGGGGGCGAATCTCATAGCGGCGTTCCAAGACATCTTCAAAACCGGGCGCAAATCTTTGTATTTGCAAACCGACGAAGGCACGGAATTCCTCAACAGACCGTTCCAACAGTTTCTGAAAGCCCAGAAGGTGTTTTTCTTCCATACGTACAACGAGACCAAGGCTTCCGTGGTGGAAAGGTTCAACAGGACATTCAAAAGGCCGCATGTATAAATATTTCACCTATAAGAATACAAGGCGGTACATCGATGTTCTCCCGAAACTGGTGAGGGGTTACAATCGAGCCTATCATCGAAGTATAGAGAGAGCCCCCATTACCGTCACCCAACGCAATGAAGCCCAAGTCCGGCGTGTCTTGTACCCCAGGCCATCGCAGCGAACGACGAAGGCGGTGTATAAGGTCGGGGACCCTGTACGGATCAGTAAAGTCAAGGGCAAGTTCGAGAAAAGTTACTTGCCCAACTGGAGCGATGAGCACTTCCTGATTAAACGGCGCCTACCCCGACAGCGGCGAGTCTATGAACTGGAAGATCTCCAAGGGGAACCGTTGCTGGGGACGTTTTACGAGACGGAATTACAGCCTGTCGTAAAAACACAGCAAGACTACTACACGGTGGAGCAGATTTTGAAAACGGAACGTCGACGTGGCAAACTGTTTCATTTCGTCAAATGGCAAGGCTGGCCCAGTTCCTTCAATTCCTGGGTCGCTGCCAACCAGGTGAAACGACTATAAAGCCAGACACCACTGCCGTCATCCTTCATTCCACGTCCGACCACAGTGCTATGGACAAACAGCAGCTGCCTCTGAACACAGCGTCTCCCAAAACGCGCAAAGCGCAAGTGGGCTTTGTGGTGATACTGCTAACCCTGCTGAGTGTGTTGTACGGACGACGTAGCCTATGTCAGCACGTTACTTAACCAACTGAGAACACCAGCCATCAGTGAAACCGGTCTACAGATAGCACCAGTCAACCCCGTATCGAGCCCAGTCACTACCACACCCCGTGTACAAGCCCCATCGAGCTCCACACCAACCTCCACACCTACACCAAGTACACCCACTACGTCTGAAAACTCACCGGATTTCATCCCTCACACTGCACAGACAACGACGACCGACGCTGTACCCACCACCATCATCACTCGCAGTGAACAGACAACGACGACCGACGTTGTACCACCACCACCACTCCAGTTCACTCGTACCAAATTTACAAGAGCGGGTTACCACGACAGCGCATACAGCTCGAACCATGGACCCTCGGTGGCAGCATCCCTTCACTTGCGTCATCGCAGGCCGACGGGCTCCGGCAAAACGCACTTCGTCAGGAAGCTCCTTCAACACGCCGACAGCATGATCACCCCACCCATTGCCCGAGTCGTGTGGTGTTACGGAGAATGGCAGGCAGCGTATGCAGCAATGCCCCACATCACGTTCGTGGAAGGCCTACCCAACCTGGGCGATTTGGAACCCGACACCTTGGTGGTTCTGGATGATCTCATGGCGGAGACGGATGCGCGGGTCACCCAGCTCTTTACCAAAGGCAGCCACCATCGACGGTTCAGCATCATCTACATTGTGCAGAATCTGTTCAGTAAAAACAAAGAACATCGGAACATCAGCTTAAATGCCCACTACCTGGTGGTCTTCAAAAACCCGAGAGATACCACTCAACTGCTGCACCTGGCGAGACAGATATATCCCGGCCGCACACCGTTTGCGTTGGAAGCCTTTAAAGATGCCACAACCCCTCAGCACGGGTATATGCTCTTCGACCTCAAGCAAGCCACCCCCGACCACCTTCGACTACGGACCGGCATCTTTCCCGGAGAGACCCACCACGTGTACATGAAAAAAATAATGTAAACACACCCACAGTGGCGCCCCCAGCTGGGGTGTGTGTGTTTGATGATGGGGATAATAAAAAGAATGAATACCACAGCATGGTTGACTTTGTCTCTGTTCTCTGAAGTAGATAAAAAGAGCAGGGTTGTGGGTTCTAGCATTAGTTGTACATGATGTCTGCGCGAGTACGGAAGCACGCTCCCACGCTCCGTGTATTGAAGACGGCCCCACCCGAATTGGTCCGAACCATTGTACGCGGTGCGGACCCTGACCGTGTACGCTGTCTGTGCGAGATCGGGTACAACCTGTTAAAAGGCAACGTACCACTGACTCCGGCTCAGAAGACCAAGTTGGCCAAGCAGAAGACAGGTCTCCGAACCCTAGTCCAGAAGCGGGTCCCTCAAACACAAAAGAAAAAGGTGTTACAGAAAGGCGGCTTTCTCGGGGCCATCTTAGCACCGTTGGCCGCTTCCGTGTTGGGTCCAGTATTGGGTGGACTCTTCGGCCGACAATGAACCACACGTAAAAAATGGTCCTCGTCGAACCACGGTTCCTTCAAAATCTCCAATCGCCCTACCCTGTCCCACCTACGGTGAAGACCATAAACACCCTCGATGGAGAGATGCAACAGATCTTACAGAGACCGGGGTTAAGCGAGAGTGAGAAAGTACAACGGTACAATGAGACGCTTCAACGGTACATGACATTCATGGACCAATACAAAACCCTCTCTACCCCACCACCACCACCACCACCACGTGACACACTGCCGACCTCAGCACCGCTCCAACAGCTGCCATTACCAGGGGTACCACCTACAGCCCCACAGTGGGTCGAAGACGAAGTACTGAAGAGTGTACCTGCATCGTTCAAGAAACAAGCTGGCCTAGTATTACAACGGATGAAACAGAATCCTAACATGACTTGGAATGATAAAGGCGAACTCCTGGTACAGAATCAGGTGGTCCCCGGGACCCACATGCCGGATTTAGTGAACGACCTGATGCATCAACGCAGGTCGCACACGGATCCTCGAGGATGGGAGGTCTTCGCTCAAGGCTGAAAGACATGCATGTACCACAGGAATTGGTGGGGAACCCCCACCGCTGGGCCTTTATGCAGCGGACCCAGCAATCGCCGAATGGCCCACTACCTTCTTGGGAAGCCGAATGGGAACCGGAGTCACCCCCCAAAACACCACCACCACAACGGGCACCTTCTTTTCAGACCTTTAAAAAACCATCCTCGATCAGGACACCCCACATCTCCAGAGCCGTGACACGTAGCAAGTCACCGCGACGAACACGACGCCGTACACAACCGCCCAAGGCCTGGAACACCTATTAAAACCAACAGCAGCAGCAGGACAGCTCAGTCGCCATGTTTTACCTCACCCTACCCAGTAATAGTTCGCTGGATGTGTTTCCTGACAACAACTTGGCCAAGTACGTCACCCAGTTACCGCAACCGTTGCATTTACCTGGACGATGGGAATGCGGCCTCGTGGATATCCAATACCCTTACTCGTGGTACAACGTGCGAGCCAATGAAGCGTGGTACGAGGTCACCTACGAAGGCAAAAACACCCAACTCACCCTCCCCGAAGGCCAATACGATACCCCCAAGGAGTTCATGGGTGGGCTGACAAGACTGTTGCATTATAAGGCTCTACGGGAGGTCACGAATACTTCAAAACCCATCAAATCCTTTCCCTTCAAGAATCACGTGGACTTCGATTACAACGCACACAATGGCAAGGCACAGATCCTCCTCACCGTCAACGTGAGTGTCGTACTGAGTCCTATCCTACATCAAATGTTGGGTCTCGCTCACGCGATCTACACGGGTCCATCCGAGGACCATGGCCAGACCCCGATGGATATGAAGTCGGGTATGTACGGACTCTATGTCTACTCGGACGTGGTCGACAACCACATCGTGGGCGATATCAACACACCTCTGTTACGGGTGGTGCCCATTAAAAAGACGTATGGAGGTCAAGTCACCCACAGTTTCACTCACATGCTCTACCTACCCGTACGACAAACCGACATCAACACTATCACGGTGGATATAAGAGATGACACGGGACGACCGGTGGCATTCGAACGAGGAAAAGTGGTGCGGACACTTCATTTTCGACAAGCACGTGCTCCCCAGTTTGTATAATGAAGGTCCCTTACGAGTGCGATGCACGAAGCTATATGGACTATTATGCCCAACAGGCCGGCGGTGGCCTTCCGGTCTTTAATGGTGCACGCAGGCAACGAGGACATGGGCTGGGGAACATACTCGGGAGCATCGTCAAAACGTTCCTGCCCTTGGTGACGCGTGGGGTGAAAGCAACCGGCAAACAAGCGGTACGCAGTGGACTGCAAGTCGCCGGTGATGTCTTGGGGGGTACGGCACCCAAAGAAGCCTTGAAACGTCGGGCCAAAGAAGCGGGAGGCGTCTTGGTGGCCAAAGCACAACGCACCGTAGGGAATAAAAGAGCTGCCCCACCGAGACCACGCACCAGTCGACGACGCACATCGAAGACCCAGGATATCTTTTCTTAACCATGTCCTTGATCCACGCAGAGTCCTGTCCCTCCACCAACAGTGAATTTGATTTGTGGACCGTGCCGCCCACACAGACCAGTGCCGAACAAGGATTATGGGTGGTGCATCTCCCGCTCTCCAGCATCAACGAAACAGGGCCCATCGAATTCACCATCAGTAATGCGGATACGGCCTATGTGGATTTAGCCCATACGTACTTGTATGTGAAAGCCAAGGTCGTCAATGGGGATGGCTCCAGAATCATCCAAGCTGCAACGGTGGGTCCGACGAATCTCTGGCTGCATTCCATGTTTCAACAGGTGGATATATTTCTCAGCGACAAACTCATCAGTGACTCGACCAACACGTACCCCTATCGAGCCTACATCGAGACGCTCTTGTCGCATGGACGAGAGGCTAAAAAATCTCAACTGACAGCCGCTTTATTCTACCAGGACACAGCCGAGCACATGGACACGGTGGACAATGAAGGATATAACAAACGGAAGGCTTTCACTGCGAGCGGCGCCTCGGTGGATCTCATGGGTCGACTACACGCAGACATTTTCATGCAAGACCGGTACCTCTTGAACAAGATCCCCATCAAAATCCGACTGATACGGGCACCTCCGACCTTCGCCTTGATGGCCACTAACGTAGAGGGGCATGCAGCGGACTATAAGATTGTCATCCAAGACGCAGTCCTGTATGTCCGAAAAGTGAAACCGAATCCAGCCGTTCATTTGGGACACATGAAAGCCTTGGAAACAAAACCAGCCTAGTACCCTATCCGACGTGTACAAACCAAAGTGTTCTCTGTGCCTGCTGGAAATATGGGCGCCAACAAAGAAAACCTGTTCCTGGGGGAACTACCCAAGCGATTGATTCTGGCCTGTGTGGAAAATACCAGTTTCAGCGGAGCCTACCCAGAGAACCCGTTTGACTTTAAACATTTCGGCATCAATTTTGTGGCCCTGCATGTGGACGGACAACAGGTCCCGGCCACGGCCTTAACACCGAACTTTGGGCGCAGGAATTTCATTCGAGCCTATCAGAGCCTGTTTACAGCCACCGGTCAAATCAACCAGGACGAAGGGAATATGATCAGTGGGGAAGACTACGCGAACGGATACACGTTGTTCTGTTTCGATCTGACCCCCACCTTAGAGAACGACCATCAGCTGGCCCTGGCCAAGCAAGGCAATTTACGATTGGAAATCCACTTTGCACGAGCCCTCGGGACCACCGTCAATGTGATCTGCTACGCCGAGTTTGACATCATTCAAGTGGACAAGGCGCGCAACGTCCTGTGTGACTTTGCCACCTAACATGGATACAGGCCAGATAACCACCGTGCTGGAGAATGACACAGGGACACGTATGGTGTTTCAAGGGGTGTTCGGCCGAGATGTGTTCCCATTAGACCGTATGTATCCTGCTGCTTACGTTCTCAACACGGACCCGATGGATCGGCCCGGTGAACATTGGGTGGGCGTGTACTTGACAGAAGCGCAGGGCGAATACTTTGACCCGTACGGCCTGCCATCCCTCCATCCCGATTTAACAGACTTCATCGATCAAGGCACAGAGACGTGGTGTTGGAACAGTCAAACGCTGCAAAGCCTGACCAGTAGCGTGTGCGGACAATATTGCTTGTTTTACCTGTACCATCGATGCCGGGGAAGGACCTTATCTACCATCGTACAGATGTTTGACGAGTACCCCAAGGCCGAGGACCGCGATGTACTCGTATATGACTGGGCCGCCGATCATTTCAATGTACAAGCCCCGTTCTGGGCTTAAGTTCTTTCAATGTACAAGCCCCCTGTGCTGGGCTTAAGTTTACAAGCCCCCTGTTCTGGGCTTCAGTTCTTTCAATGTACAAGCCCCCTGTTCTGGGCTTTAGTTTTCACGTGGTTGTTCTCACGTTGTTGTTGTTCACTGAATAAAAAAATGAGATCTCACCAAGTGTGTTTTCTATATGAGCATAGTGCATGATTACAAGCGTCTAGTCCGTCATTCATAATCCAGCCGTCGTCCGTTAGAGAATATCCGCGTCCATAATCCAAAGACCTATTCCATGTTCCATATAACAGTATTAGCACCAAATTCAAAAAGACAATCATAGCATACATTAACATAGGCTTGTTTCCTGCAAGAGAGAAGCGGTCAACAGTTTTCAATGATGCCGGCAAGACATCATGATGTTCCAAAAATATCAGACATGTGGGGATTCGGTCAAACTGGCCTTGAACACCGTATTAGCCAATCAGTGGCCTAGGATGGGGCCAAAGGTAACCCATCAATGTCCAGAAAACAATGCAGGAGCACTGCAGTAAAATGGAGAGCCAACGAAATCAGCCCACAGACCAAGTACATGTTTTGGTCTAGGTTAAGAGCGGACATTCCAACATTTGACGATGAGTTACAAGTTACAAGAGCAACAAGTGGAGTGAAAAAAAACTATAGAGGTTATAGGTGCGGAAAGACATGACCGAATCCCCACATGTCACCACGAAGACCCAAAAAAACCCTGTCTTGTGTGTTTTCTATATGAGCATAATGCATGAAGGCTATAACAGACATGTGGGGATTCGGTGAAACTGGCTTTGAACACCGTTGAGAAAGTAGCCAATCAGTGGCCTAGGATAATCCGAAATTCACCCGCACACTGCCGGTGATGCCGCGCACTGCGGGAGAACCCGCGCGCGTTGCGGCCGGAGTAACCCGCGCGCGCGCTGCGGCCGGGGCAGGCCGGGCCGGGAAAAACCCCCCAGACAGGTCAGTACATGCATTCCTATCATGTTCCCAGGTCACACCCCATTCACACAGACCCTCATGCATACCCGGATGCAGGCGCAGACGTCAGCGAAATTCTGGCGGGAAAAACCCCCACAGACAGGTCGGTACATGTCCTATCATGTTCCCAGGTTACGTCCCATTCACCCAAACCGGAAGTGACGTCATACCCCTAATTTTACATGCACCCATCCATGACTGGATGCCCCTTCAATAATGCTTCACTTTGATACCTCACTCGACTCCATCGGACCATTCGTGGCCCACCTAGACCGCAAAAACGTCTATTTCCACACCCGTTTCCCACAATTCCCTGTCTGCGCATGCGCAGAATGTCGACAACGGCCGAGACACTACTCCAGGCCGTTGCTCCCTCACATGGATACCGCACTCGACTCCATCGACCCAAAAGTAGCTCGCCTAGGCCCCAGAACGTCTATTTCCATACACTTTCTCTACTGCGCATGCGCAGAATGACGTCAGTTCCACGTCACACCCAGCCCGTTGGAGACTCCCTCACGTATGCTTTACATTGATACCTCACTCGATCCAATCGGCCCACTAGTGGCCCACCTAAGCCCCAACACGTCTATTTCTATACTACGGCCAGACTGCGCATGCGCAGACTATTGACAACGAACGACACACTAGCCCAGGCGGATGCTCCCTCATGACAGCTTCAAAATAAGACCTCATACGACACCATAGGATCATTAGGGGCTCACCTAAACCCAAACACGTCTATGTCCACACCCTTTTCCCAGAATTCCCTGTCTGCGCATGCGCAGAATGTGGACAACGGCCCGAGACCCTAGTCCAATCGGATGCCCCCTCACATAGGCTTCACATGGATACCTCATACAACTCCATCGACGCACTAGTGGCTCACCTAGATCCCAAAAACGTCTATTTTCATACCCTTGGTCTACCGCGCATGCGCAGAATGACGATATTCCGACCCCACACCCACCCAGTGGGATGCCCCCTCTCATAGGCTTCACATTGATACTTCACTCGACTCCATCGGACCATTAGGGGCTCCCCTAGACCCCAAAACGTCTATTTCCATACCCTTGGTCTACCGCGCATGCGCAGAATGACGATATTTCAACTCCACACCCACCCCATCAGATGCCCCTTCACGAATGCTTCACATTGATACCTCATACAACCCAATCGGTACACTAGGGACCCCTCTCGCCCCTGAAGATTGCCGGAGAATTTGATCACCCTGACATTGTGGGGAAAACCCACTGAGACTACTTTCTGTCCGCGGAGGAATACAAAGGTTACAGGTTGCCGGAACTACTTTTGACCCCCATGTGACCTTGAGCTGGTGGCGCCCCAGAGGTGAAAGGCGATGGGGCGTCCCCTATACCTTTAACCTGGAAAAAAGGGAACCAAGAGTTACCTCCCTGGAAAACCTTGCTCGTCCCGTGTTTTACCTACTACTGCTGTGTCGTGGGCTACAGAAGGTATGTGTTCCAACTCCAGAAAACTGTAAAGGATTAGTTGGAAGAAGACGTGCCAGTCGTGACTTTACCCTATCTGGCCTGGACGATTTTGGGTATAAACCGCAGCCTGTATTTATTTTTATTTATGTAGTTTCTTCTTCTTCAAAAAAAAAAGAAGAAAACACACTATGACCAATTATACAGATGAAATAAATTAGTTTTTTTTCTCACTTTTATCCTTAGGAAAGCAGAACAAACCGAAAACATCACTTTTCAGGTATCCCCACATGGCTGCCATTTTGAATTTACCCACGATCTTCTGCTCGGAGGATTATGCAAATAGATCGAAAATAACCCCAACGCAATAAGCTATAAAGTCACATTTCAAGTAAAGCATCCATTCAAAGACAGATTCTGAGAAGTTCTTGGAAACCAAGGTAGAAAGACCAACGGGTGGCAAACAATATCGGCAACATCCGTGCATACAGTCTTGATAAGAAATGTGAAATGAATACGCACATTCCTGGGTTCAACACTCCTGTAAGAACTCACCAGACGAGGAACAGTCTAAACTTTGAATACAAATACATACCTACACATCATCCCACACATAGGAAGGGGTAGTGGTGGGTGTTAGTGATGGTAACGGTGTGGAGGCTAACAATGTCCGGTGTCTGAGAAATGTCTGGCACGTATCTTCTAACCCAGCTAAGACACTATTCTCAGCATTGGGGGCAAGTGTCCGTCCTTGGTTGCAATAGAAAAGGATATGAAAAGGGACACTAGTCACGAGGACAGTCTTATTCATCACACTGGTACTAAGAAAGAAAGGGCCCAAGAAGGGCTTCGTGTTTCCTCCAAGTTAAGCTCATCAGTGGTCGTTTTAAGCATATTTTCAGCAGTGACTTTGTCCAGCGGTTTTCTCAAACACACTACCTTTTGCCGGGAGCTTAGTAGAACACACTACATGTATATTCGCACTGCGTTTTTGTGAAACTGATCTCCTTCTATTTTGAGTGTTCGAGCCGGGTTGGGGAGGAATGTATGTGTAGTCTAGTGTCAAAGCGGAGTTAGGGAGGAATGTGTTTACTTCAGTGATAAAGTGGGGTTAAGGAAAAATGCATGTGTACTCCATTGTGAAAGTCAGGTTTGGGAGCAATATAAGTGTAGGGGAGTGTCGAAGTGGGGTGAGGGAGCAATGCGTGTGTAGTTGAGTGTAAAAGGCTGGCCAGGGAACACTGTAGTTGAACGTCAAAGTGGGGTTAGAGAGGAATGTTTGTGTAGTCAAGATTCAAAGCCAGATTAGGAAGGAATGTGTAGTCGAGTGTCCAGTGAGGATGAGGGAGGAATACACCTGTCATTGATTGTCAAAGCGGCATTCAAGAGGAATGTAAGTCTAGTGGAGACCCTAATTAACTTAGTTTGTCCGATTCCATTCTAGTTTGATGGCAGAAGTTCTCTCCTCCTGACTAATAGAATGCTTGATAGTGAGTGTAAACTGGTGATCTATTTTTAGTACCACAGGTTCATTAGTTTAGTGACCTCGATTCCCAATCCTACCAACAACACAGTCTGCTCTGAATCATACTTCGAATATCCTTTTTTTCACTACTCCAAGAGTAAATATGCACAGGACACATTTGAACCCAGGATAGCAAACATATCGCAGAGTTACTAAGAACATTAATTACAAATGAGAACATCTCAATTCAAAATCAAGTGACAATGCCTGCATGGCAACACGGAAAGAATTGTCGCTTGATTACGAAGTGATCATACAAAGTTGCTAACCATAAATAAATGTTCTTCCAGTTTAGTTTCTAAAAGTTCCTAAATGAATAAACAAGGTACAAAAGATAACATGAACCTATTCAGTAGACTTTTATTTTTCCATTCTTCTGTACAGCAATTTACAGTCGAGAAGATGTACAAGGAGGAAGGTGTTGCACACAAAACTTTTGGGAGACAAGATTGTTAATGGTTTTTTTCAAAGACAGACGACTCACAGGAGTTTCTTAGGTACGGTATGAAATTCCTATTCCAGAAACAAGTTAAAGAATTGAAATCAAGTATTACATATGGATATGGATTGAAATTCAAATATATATATTCTACCACACAAAGACAGTTTTTACTGTTTAATTATTTTTCACTTTTCATTTCTTTAAAATTTAAATATTGTTCTAACAAATGAATTGACCAATTTTCTTGATCTAAACTTGAATGTTACCAAAATTGGGAAAATTGTGTGAAATTTTATAATGTTTTGTAACGTTTTATCAAATCAAATTAAATCCTTGATTTTGATCGCTTTATTTTAATTATTTTTTTTTTACTTGGTGTGTTAGCGGCTGTTGGAGAAAATGAAGTTGAACTTGTCTAAGTCTTTTACAGACTGGATGCCTACTTATTTTGGGGCTATATCTATATCACTCAGTGTTCAGCTACCATTTCCATAAACTACAAAAAAGACTTGGTCCGGTTTAATGAGATTTTGGCCCCCATGTGTTGGTGTTTGGAGTGCCAAAATGAACTATCAAGCAGTTTTTCATTTAGCGTAAAGTATCTTATGCTCTGAGTATTTTGTAGGCCCTGGGTCTTATGTTTTTTAATAAAATCATCTTAAAGTAGTGACTGTGTAAAATTGTCTATTTTGATGTGAAAACAGCACACTTTTCTCGCCATAAGCATAAAAGTCAGTCCAGAACCAAAACCGTGTTTGGGCAACAACCCAATATTATACCCCTATTAAACTTTGCATCTGTTACCGAAGTGAAACATGATCACTAATTTCTGCCACTTTAGCCATGCAGTTTCAAAACTCAACCCCCCCCCCCCACCCCCCCCACTCCCATACAGCAAGCATAAGAGTACTGCAGTTGCAATAATTCAGCATATAGGGCAAGTAAAAAATAAATGTCCACCTGTGGTTTTGTTAATTTATTCATCTAAAGATATAATCTATTGTTTATATGAATAAAACACAACGAAGGGTCCTCCCTCTCTGCGTTTTTCCACCCATTATTTTTTTTATTTAAGGACAAAAATATACAGATAATGTGTATATACCAAGGACGCTCATGAATAGAAAGTAAAAATGAAGCTCATGAATAGAAAGTACATTCTCTACATAATGTGAAAATGCATGAAGATGGACAAAGGAAGGAGACACTTCACATGTTTACCTGTTTTTAGGTATCTCTGTTGCACTTTTAAGACTTTCTCTCCGGAGGTTGTTACTTCGCATTGGAAAATGTGCAACAGAAATATCTGAAAAAAAATAGATAAACAGTGAGGAGTCTCGTTCCTGTTTCTTCATCAACTGCTGTGTTCATCAACTGCTGTGTTCACCAACTGCTGTGTTCATCAACTGCTGTGTTCACCCATTTCTGTGTTATGGAGAGAAGGCACTTTTCTTCCGCAAGGGTCATTGGTATATACACAATATATGTATACTTTCTTCCATGAATAAATATACCATGGTTGAATACAGTGGCGAGATGAAGTACCCTTCCATGTGTTATATTCATATACACAATAAATTGTAACTTCATATGAATAAAGGAACAAACCCACAAGTGGACATTTTTTGAACTCCCCCTGTATTGAGAGATCATCATTCAATGCTCTATCATGATGAACCACAGTTGTCGGATCTCAAAGCAAATTTGTTTGAGAGATCATGATACATTGAATCGGATAAGTGTATATTTTTTATATGATCATACGACATTGATGGGAAACCTAAATAATTTGTGGTTCTTGCATCCAATCTCTCATACATTTTGCCCTGAAGATTATCTGTCAAACAGTAGTTTACTAAACTCGAACCGATAATCCTCAAGTGTACCTGGAGTAGACAGCTAAATGACAGTTCAACACCACATGGAGATACAGAGCTGGTCAAATATTATGAAACAAAGTCTCCACATGTAATATCCATTGGTGTGCATTGCTAAACAAAATTTCCAATCATCTTAACAAATGTTGAAATTGTGAATATAAATTTTCACCAACCATTCCAACTGCAGATGTCCAATTATCAGACTATACATGTAAAAGCCAGGCAATTTAAAATACCTAATTATACACCTAATTAAATATCTAATTAAATATCTAATTAAATCGAACCACATTAATCTCAGATATTTGCTAAGGGGATATGCAAACAACACTAAATCACAATTTCACCATTAATGCAAAACTTAGAAAAGAAAAAAATCATGTTACATGTTTGTGCTTACAATGCTCACACAACAAACATACATACCCCAGTTGATCATACCATAGGAACACTAATGAACTACAAATGCTTTCCAGTTCGACTGTGGTGAAATTATATACAACTTCACATTTAGGCTAAAAATATGTCTTTTGTTTCGGCATGTGCATCGTTCTGAAGCATGCGCATCAACATTTTATTTCTTTCACAAAATTTCCATCAAGGTTATCTCCCTTGATCAACGTAAGAGTCACTGACCTTGAATTTGTCTGAAATGTAATGTCAAGTGTTCGAAAAAGTTGTTCCATTGAAATAGCTTTGAGAAGAATTTTATGTGTTCTAGCCATTGCATACTGCTGATTTAGCATATGCCACGGTCCTAAATCATACATGTAACTTTTCCAGATCAACAACACAAAATACAAGCGGAGTAGCTAGCAGGTCCTCCGCCAAGTAGCCTGTTTGAGAGCATACAGCATATACGCTTCCAATATCTCCTTAAATATAACTTAGAAAGTTGATATGTGTATGTGGAAAGAGACGTTCATCTGGAATTGTTGAGACAATTTGAGGAGGTTTGGGAAGCAGTAATGGGTAGTGTAACACTGGAATGTAAGTCTGCAGTTGTATATGGATTTGTGGATGGTGAGGTTTATAAATCGATAAGTGGAATAGATCAAGATATCGCGTTCACAACACAGATGGGTACAATATGGGTGAGTGAAATCCAAGATGATCAATGGCAGCCATCTTGGATTACATACTACCTCAATGAAAATCAATACCAATCGCTGTCTAACTGATGTGAAGCACCGTCTCGAGTTTGAAGTTGAATGGTCAAATTGTTGTCGAGATATCACGTTCACAAGATCCGAGACGGATGGAATCCAATATAGTCAATGGCAGCCATCTTGGATTATGTACCTCAGTGAAAATCAATACCAATGGCCGTCTAATTGATGTGAAGCACATTCTCAAGTTTGAAGTCGATTGGTCGAACTGTTCTCGAGATATCGCGTTCACAAGATGTGGGCTGGACAGAATCCAATATGGTCGATGGCAGCCATCTTGGATTATGTACCTCAGTGAAAACCAATACCAATGGCCATCTAACTGATGTGAAAAACCTTCCCAAGTTTGAAGTCGATTGGTTGATTTGTTTTTGAGATATCGTGTTAACAAGATGTGGAACGGAGTGAATCCAATATGGTCTATGGCAGCCATATTGGATTACGTATCTCAGTGAAAATCAAAACCAATGGCCGTTTAACTGATGCGAAGCATATTATCAAGTTTGAAGTGGATTGGCCAAACTGTTGTCGAGATATCGCGTTCACAAGATGTGGGATGGACAGAATCCAATATGGTCAATGGCAGCCATCTTGGATTACGTACCTCAGTGAAAATCAATACCAATGGCCGTCTGACTGATGTGAAGAACCTTCCCAAGCTTGAAGTTGATTGGTGGAATTGTTCTTGAGATATCTCCTTCACAAGATGTGGGACGAACAGAATCCAATATGGTCGATGGCGGCCATCTTGGATTACGTACTTCAGTGAAAATCAATACCAATGGCCGTCTAACTGATGTGAAGCACCTTCTCAAGTTTGAAGTCAATCGGTCGAATTGTTCTTGAGATATCGCGTTCACAAGATGTTGGACGAACAGAATCCAATATGGTCGATGGCGGCCATCTTGGATTACGTACTTCAGTGAAAATCAATACCAATGGCCGTCTAACTGATGTGAAGCACCTTCTCAAGTTTGAAGTCAATCGGTCGAATTGTTCTTGAGATATCGCGTTCACAAGATGTGGGACGAACAGAATCCAATATGGTCGATGGCGGCCTTCTTGGATTACGTACCTCAGTGAAAATCAATACCAATGGCCGTCTAACTGATGTGAAGCACCTTCTCAAGTTTGAAGTCGATTGATCGAATTGTTCTCAAGATATCGCGTTCACAAGATGTGGGACGGACGGACGGACGGAAGGACGGACGGAGGGACGGACGGACGGCTAGCATTTCCAAGTCCTCCCACCACTTCGTGGCGGAGGACAATAAAACAAGAGCCATTTAACCACATCATTCTGAGGTCTTTGACCAGAAATTGAATACTTTCTTTCCCAGGCCTTACTGAAAACAGAAATCTATAATCCAAACATTGTAAGCAAAATGACTGTAATTTATAATATGTACACATTGCAGAATGCCCAAGATTCGAAATAAAATCAATGTAAGATGGTCTGCAAGACATATATACAAGCTCAACAGATATATACAGCTTAATGTAATGGACATGCAAAGAATGAGAATTCTCCAATCGTCAGTGGAATAGTCACCTGTTGTCATGATGGAACAGCCTCTGATAGATTGTCCTAACCAGGTGAGCAGGTACATAGGGTCTTTAACAATTATGATTGACAATGCTTAGTTGTTCATTTGTACACATCCGAGAGCCATGATATATTAGCTGCATGAAGTATATGTTATAGAAGAATTAGAAAAGTTGCAAAGAGTACATCTAATTCTTCGGTTTAGCTATTAATTCATCATGGCACACTCACTCTGCATCATTTAGTTGCATATGATATTGCTTAAAGGGATGCACACCTGGTTTTAAGAGGGTTCTCAGAGCCTGTGACAGTGACAACAGGCAAATATGACTCGGACTACTGAAGAATGGGAATGAAAAGCTATCACAGTGTTTATATTAAGCATTAATGGACTCGGTAATCCAACAGATCTCACCGGATCATTCTCTGCTGCTGTCCAATAACATTAAGGAGCTCGCTTCTAACAATAAAAAATATCAATAAATTTCCTACCATATAATACATCAAAATCCAAAGGATAAACTATAATTTAAAACGGACCCTCTAAATTATTTAATAGGAATACAAATCAGGGAAGGGGCAGGTCATTTGAAGATAAAATTGTAAGGAAATATTATTGTCAACTTGATGACTGAATAATTTCCCCCATTTTGCCAGCTATTTAAATTACTTGTGCTAACCTATTCTAGGTTCAGTGAGTATATTTACAAAAGTCTGGAATATATCACTTAAATGATAACCAGATTTACCAGTAATTTCTATCTGTACTGTAACCTATCACTGGTTGACAAGTTTATTATACATACATGCAGATAACCTGTAGATAAGTACAAAGTGCATTCTTCAATAATATAATATTCATTTCGAACAGTCTGATCAAACATTCTGGTTACTCGATCTCAAATTCCTAATCAACTATCCTGCTTTTTTTTCCAAATGCATAAATTGTCTTCTAGGAATATAATATACGTGTACACCTCTATAAATATCTATACTATTTTCTCCAGGGTATATTACACATTGGTTTCATTTTGTTCTTCAAGCACCACAGAATGTTTATTGTCAACATTCCAATCAATATTTTGGTTCTCTCAAAACCCTGACGAAATATCCTTGTTCGTGTCACCATCCTGACACTTTTTAGCAATGTATAACATATATGAAAGTTTCTCAACTCTAAAATACACCCGTGACAAAATGACTTTCTTCTATGTTTAACTATGTACACTCAACCTAATACAGGTTAGTAAAAAATTACAACATGATGTAGCACCTAAATGGTGCAGTGACCTCTCAACCTTAAAAGCATCAGGTTTGCATAAGCCAACATAAAAACGGTTGGATGAGAGGAAATAATTTTGAACATTGAGGATCAAGCTTCGCTGAGATACGCCGAGCATGCACCAAATAAGTTTCAAGTATTCAGAGATTAGCTTACAGCTGGGGCATATATGTATAAAGGACAATAAGTATGAGGCATAAAGCATTCAAGGTCATTCAAGGTCATTCAAGAAGTACGAACTCTGACCAGAATGCAATACATGTTAATGAAAGGTAAATTGCTATTAATGTGGCACAAATGATCCGAACAAGGTAAAGAACTGTACCGTGCACATCTGCAATACATTACTTGGATGTTCAATGTAAAATGTTGATGACTGGGATAAGGGCCACAACTCTGTGGAAAATCATCGAAATGGGTAAGAAACCAGAGAGTGCACATCTACAAGGTATGAACCATCTACCATGCAAGTTCCGATGTTGTGCATCCAATAGTAACCAAGAAATGGACAGAAACCAAGAAATTGTTTACAGATAGCATAAAGGAGAATAAATCTGTGAAATTCATTGAAATGAGAAAAATACCCGCCAATGTACATTGACAAGGAACTTATAGCATCTTCTATGTTAATTTTGATGTTGTCCAATAGTAACCGAGATATGGTCTGGACAAGAAATTGTTAATGGACCGCATAAAGGGCCATATTAAACTCTGTGGAAAATCATTGAAAAGGGTAAAATATCTGCCAGTGCACATCAGAAAGGTACTAAGTATCTTCCTTGTTAGTTTCAAAGTTGTCCTTGTTAGTTTCAAAGTTGTCCAACCAACAGTAACCAAGATATATGGTCAGGACAAGAAATTATTGACCAAGGTGAAGGGTCATATTTCTCGCAGTAAATATTTGAATATCGACCAGAACCAAAACAAGTTTTGAACCAAAGATCATGACATACAATGCATAAAATCAAATCTCCATGTTCAAATGTTTACAGTGAGAAATATAAAGTGTTCAAAATCAGGGTTGCACAAATTCATGACCCCATTATTCGAGAATCATAAGACCCAAATGCCTTATAATTATTCTTAACATGCAACAAACATTGTACTGTTTGTCAGTTGAATAACTTCTCTCAATCTCATACATAAATTTTCATAAATTGTACAGCACCTCATGGGGGTCAAAATGTGCCATGTTCTTTATAAGAAAAGAAATCATGTGAATAATCGATTTTTTCTTTGATATTTTAATAATTTTAGAGAGATATATTTATTAGAGGACCAACTGAATTTGTGTACAAAATTGGGGGTGAATGAATTTTAAAGGGTGACTGAACTATTCGAGGAATGAGCATACTCACTAGAGTGAAAATACTGGTACTATTCTGAGGAGGTGTCCTCATTGTGAAACTGTCAATACAGGCACTATAAGTAAATACCTCCCATGGCACAAGATTGTGTGGAACTGAAATATTTATAATTCGGATCATAAAGACTAAATCTCATACATCTGTGTTTATGGAGTTGGAACTGAGAGACGAGTTGGAGTAACGATTTACAGAAGATGAGGAGGATTTCGTCTCCTTTGTTCGACTTATTGCTATATGGTTTGAGCTTGAGCTATGGGGTTTCCCTGATGCTAAATCTTCTGTGTCGCTGAGGCTTGCAAGGGGGGCTGTCAGGCTTTCATTTCTATGCTTGTTGGACAACGAGGATGAGCTCTTCTTTACTACATGTACCGGTACCCCCTCCACTGGGCTTGGGTTCTCAACTCTTCTTGTTACGACAGTGGTTGGTGACTGGACCTGGTTATCTCCCCTCCATCCACTATGTCCGCCTGTGTTTGCTCCAGACAACGGCTGCAATTCAATAGAATCGACGACAGTGTGGGCTTGGTGCCTTATCACTGTCACACCAACTCCGCTTCCAACTCCGCCGCTATCCGGACTGTCGCCATTCAGTGACGTGGATCCGCCTTTGGTTCCACTACCGATGCTTCCAGTCTCCTCTTTATCCTTCCCCCTGGGTGTCCTTGACCTCTCTCCCTTCTTACCACCTCCCTTGGGTAGCCTGCCCGAGCTTCTTGTCATCCCAGAACCTGTGCTCCGGTCCAAGTTCCCCTCTAAGCTCTCCTCAATGCTTGGTAAATGTTTTTGAGCATTTTTCTCGTTCTCTTCTGGAACCGTGATGTCCTCTGTAAAGAGATACAAATTTGACATTTATTTTGACTGTTCCTTACCAAAGTTAAGCTTTATGTTGTCATGCCCAACCATGGATGACAATTTCGCCATATTGAATATGACATTTCCATAGAAACACTGCAATTTCCTAAATCCACACAATCTGATAGACCCAGAGAAATTAAAATTTCACAAAAAGTTAAAACAGATACATGTACTTAGGCGATAAATTCTGTTGACATTTTTATGTTTGAAAATCATGAATCTAAAGTTGATGAAGTTCTGAATCATCCTATTGCATTTTAGTTATTCTTCAATACATCGTATAATATCATTCAAACAGAGGCAATCTAACTGGTTCAGTTCAATTTCAATTATTCCCAGATCCTGGAGACAATCTGAATTGTCTATTCCAGAAGTTCATGAGCATAAATATGCCAAGCGAGAAAGATGAAGAGGCAATAGCGTTCTTTCCACCCCGATATGTCTGTGTGTGTCACGCATGCCCAGAATGACACAAGATGGCCGCCTGGTGATGTCAGCTGTAAAATGGGCTCCACAGTTTTTGTACCAAAGTTTACTTAAATTCAGTTCTGGACTATCAGTGATACAACAGTAATGGACACAAAGGTACTTGCCATCCAATGTCTCACTTTATGAAGGCTGAATGGCAACATTGGTCCCATATTTGTGCAAAAACAGTTGAGTAAACTGTTCCTGGGTGAAATCCAAGATGGAGGAGACAATTTCTTTGTTGCACCTATATGGATCTGATACCTCTTCCATGTTCAGTGGATTTAGTCACAGTGATATTCCTGTACAGGCCTCTGCCAGATTTTTCTCATTGCTCCCTGAGGGTCCATGGGTAGTTCTTCCTAATGGACAAGTAGATGTGCCACCAAGCAATGGCGCATGGTGGATGACCCAGTTTGAGGAGAGGTTTGGTGCCCCCCAAAATCAAGATGGCCGAATGGTTTATGGGCCTACCATGGGAGACAACATGTATGTTACAGTTACCATCAACCCTTCCAAAGGAGAAATACAGGTAGAAGGCAATAACACCTGGGGTTGGATGAAAACTGTGTTTTTAGCTCTGTGTCAAAAGTTTCTATCCACAAAGCCAACAGAAGACAACATTAGAGGGGTCAGTATTACAGATAATCAACCCATACCAGAGTTCAGCACCTCTACCCCAGTGGGAGGCCGTGGTCAGGCAAACCCTGTAGGCCTGTGCCACATGGGGAGTCACTTAGGAGAGACAATGGATGGCTTCTCTCCTAAGCATACTGACCTGAACTGGAGTCAATCAATTTACAATAGAGTCTCACACTTGCCTGGGGCTGACCAATGTGGTTGTGTGTATTGCTTTCAAAGCTTGAGAAGGCAAAACAAAGAATTACAGTGTGAAATCTCTGACTTGTCTAACAAGCTGTCAACTGTCACAGAGCAGAGAAATGGACTTCACTTGAAGTTGTATGCCATCAGACAGGAGCAAAAGAATGTTCCTTCACCCTCATTAGTCTCCAAAGAGACCCAAACACCACCAGGTCCACTGCTGGTATGCACAGAGATTCAAACTCCTCCTGTGCCACAAAAGTTATCTCGTTCTGTTCAGACTGAAGATACATCTACACTCTTAAACTCGGCAACTCAAACAGATGTATATATTCACAATGCATATACGCAGACGACAACGGATGACAGTCAACCAATTGTGACAGACTATGGAAATTCTCCGCTTCCAGCCAGTGAGAATGGTCAACAAATGGCAGACAAAGAACACTCTGACACTGGGCCTTCAGTGATCCCAGATCACTGTAACTACATCCAGTTTAGGGATTTGCCTATACAATGCCATACAAGCTCTACAGAGGCTTTTCCCAAGCATATCCCGACCATAGTGGGCGGCAAGGTTCAAATACAACCTAGCCAGACCCCTGCTAGGTCTTCGGAACCCGATATCACAACATTGTTCATTGGTGATTCCATCTTACAAGGCGTCAAAACTCGAGGACTTTCAAAATCCACTAAAGTCCGCACACACCGCGGTGCAACTATTCGGAACATTAATGAAGTGATCCAGAGACCAAACAGTTTGTCAGGAATCAAATCTATCATCCTGCATGTAGGTACCAATGATGTTGGCAGGCCAATTCCCAGGATTTATTCCAGCTACCAAAATTTGGTGAACACTATCAGGAAAATATCTCCCTCTATCAAAATAGTGGTGTCTGCCCTTACCCCTAGGCTGGACTCAAGAGCTAAAAATAGCATGGTTTGGGATGTCAACCAGATGCTTGAGAATTTGTGTTTTGACTTGGAGTGTGAGTTTGTGCCACATCTGAACTTTTCGACAAGAAGAGAGGGCAGGGAGCATGTAAATAGCAATTTTCTGTTTAATGATGGCCTCCACCTTAGTAACAAAGGGACAGCCCTACTTGTGAAAAACATCCACTCGGTACATTCTATCTTGAAACCAACTCTTGGAACAAAATCAAAGGATACACCTGCCGAAGGAGTGATCTGTTGTGACTTTTGTGGTGAGACCGGACACACGCACAGACAATGTAAACACGGTCAGGCTGTGCAGTGCTGGGAATGCAATTCCACAGGTCATAAAAGTAAATTCTGTTATCTATATAATTACTAGGATTCTGGCAATGAAGAGGCAGCCGGATATAGTGCCATATATGCATGTGACCCTTTAGTCGTACACTGTGATGATCCTAAGAACTGTACAAGTGTGTTAACATGCACATCCATGGAAGCTGTCTGTGATGCTCATAGTTCCATTAACAGATGTGATAAATCATGCAGTGCTATTAGTTTTAGTGATAGCTCATTTACCTACACTGTCCCAATTTTCAATCACTTTGCTCAACTTGCTGACCCTATGGACACTATACAGTTCCCAAACTTTGACAATGATTACTCTGTGAACTCTATTACATCAGACTCTGATGTTACAGGTACACATACTGCCTTGCATGGTGATGAACATTGCAAGTCATTCAAAAATTGTTCCAAGAAACGTAGAACCAGCAAGAAACTGAATTTGGAGAAAAATATCAATAATCACTCATTGTCCAGCGCTACTAGCTTTATCAACATTTTCTCTTACTTTGATGTTCTTCCGAATAATTTCCTTTGCTATTTAAGTATTTTTTGTTTTGCCAATGACCATGTAAAATCAGAAACCATCTTCCCAATCTGTTCTGAACAAAGACTATGGCAGTTGAGGGCAAACTTTCTGACAGAGTCTGTGAACTTTGGTCTCCCTTCTAAAGGTTTAAGGATTGGTCATCTAAATATCAGGCATCTTATTCCCAAAACTGATCAACTTAATATCCTCCTCACAAAACCTAAAAAGGAAATTGACATTTTGGGACTCACTGAGACGTTCCTTAAAAAGAGGCACAGTGATAAATTGATTCAGATCCCAGGTTATAAGTCGGAAAGGAAGGATAGGAAAAAACGCTGGGGAGGTGGTGTACTCGCCTATATTTCTGATTCGGTGCCCTACATGAGGAGGGTTGATCTAGAAAATGACTCGCTTGAAATTATCTGGCTAGAAATTCAGTTCCACAATGCAAAACCCTTTATTGTTGGCTTTGTTTATCGTCCACCAAATGCCCCTGTCAGCTGGTTCGAACAATATGAAGATATCATGAGCAGAGTTTACTCTGAGGACAAAGAAATTATTCTCCTTGGGGATTTCAACATAAATACTCTAGAAAACACTCCAAACAAATGGGCTGAAATTACTGAATCCTTCGCACTTTCTCAACTCATTACTAAACCAACCCGCGTAACTTCTACATCACAAACACTGATCGATCACATCTACACTACAAACCCAGAAAATATATACTACTCTGATGTCTCTAACTTCCAGCTCAGTGACCACTACCCCATATTTCTAGCCCGTAAATGCAATTACAACTACAAATCATTTTTACATAAGAACATCACTTACAGGGCTATGAAACACTTCAAAGAGAGTGAATTCTGTGCTGATCTAGCATCTGCTGACTGGTCAGTTATTGAGGACAAGTTTTCTCCGGAAGATGCACTTGCTGCATGGACTGACACCTACCTAGCTATTTTAGACCAACATGCTCCTGTTAGGCAGAGGAGAGTGAAGAGCTTGAAACAGCCAGAGTGGCTATCTGAAGAAATTGTGTCTGCTATTGCAGAGAGAAATAAATTGTCAAAATCTGATGAAAACAAACAAGTTAAGAATTCAGTAAACAGCCTTATACATAAAGCTAAGCAAGATCACTTCAAATCAATCATTGAAAATAACAAAGACAAAAGTCATAATATATGGAAAGTTTTAAATCAATTAAACACGAAACCCTCAAATTCTTCCCCAACAGATCTAATTACAGACGACAAACATCTTCATCATCCCCAGGATATCGCAAATGAATTTAACAACTTTTTCATTCATACTGCTGAACGTTTATTACCAAGGGAAAGTCTGGACCCTAAACCAACACTGGACAAGCTGAAGGAGTTTACTTCATCTAGATTGCCACCCGGTAACACTTTCTCTATACCTCCAATAACAACGGAAAACGTCTTTACTTACCTTCACAACCTAGATGCATCTAAGAGTACAGGACTTGATGGAATCAGCCCCAAGTTCCTCAAAATGAGTGCATATTTTATTGCCCCGTCATTAACTAAGATACTTAATCTTAGTATTACAACCAGCACATTTCCTCAGGTATGGAAGGAAGCCAAGGTATACCCACTTCATAAAACTAAGTCTGTCAATCACACAGAAAACTATCGCCCCATTTCCATTCTCCCAACTATTTCGAAAATACTTGAAAAACATGTACATAACTGGCTTTATACATTTATTTCTGCTCATGACCTACTGTCAGAAAATCAATCTGGTTTTCGGCCAAAACATTCCTGCCAAACTGCTCTCACAAAACTCACTGAAATGTGGTTACAGGCTATTGATAATGACCAACTTGTTGGGACTGTGATGATTGATTTTAGGAAAGCTTTCGATTTAGTCAATCATGATCTGCTATTGCGTAAGCTTAAGATATATGGCTTGAGCGATAAAGCTCTGGATTGGATTACATCCTACCTCACTAACAGATGTCAGAGAGTATCAATTGGAAAGGTGGCTTCTGACACTTTAGCAGTCAATTCTGGGGTTCCACAAGGGTCAGTACTAGGCCCTTTTCTATTCATATTATACGTTAATGACCTTGTGTTACACTTAAACTGTTGTGATGTTGATTTGTATGCAGATGATACCACATTACACACATCTGATAAATCCACCAGCATAATTGCCACAAACTTGAACAATGACCTAAAAAATGTTGAGAAATGGTGCAAAGAAAATAAGATGGTCCTACATAAGGGGAAAACTAAGGGTATGCTTCTTGGTACTAGTCAAAAACTGAAGAAGAACAGTCTACAGCCATACGTTGTACGTATTGGTGATGTAAATGTTGAACAGGTCCCACATGAAAAATTACTAGGTTTGCATATTGATGCCAATATGTCCTGGCAAACTCACGTCAATCATGTCTGTCATACCATATCAAGATTACTGTCAGTACTGAGGAAGCACAAGCAGCTATTATCCGTAGAAACTAGACTACTATTTTACAACAGTTTCATCTTGCCTCACATAAACTACTGCCTCAGCATTTGGGGAAACTGTTCAAACAGTCTAATTTGCAGAGTATCAAAACTTCAGAAGGCAGCAGCAAGGCTGATATTGAATGAAAATAAATTTACCCCTTCTTCAGTTTTGTTTGCCAAACTAAATTGGCAAACCCTTCCCGATTATGTTAAATTCGTGAAGGCAGTAGAGGTGTACAAATCCATGACAAGTGACTACCCCAATTATATGAGAGAACTGTTCTCGATTAATGACTCACATTATATGTCATTGAGATCCTCTTCTAAAAAGGCACTTCGAATTCCTTTCCCTCACTCTGAACTGTACAAGAAAAGTCTTAAATACTCTGGTGCGGTTCTATGGAATTCTTTAGAACCCGCAATGCAATGTGCTCCCTCAGTACGTTCTTTCAAACACATGTACATAAAGAACCTCAGTGACAGAAAATGATTGTTCAATCATTCAATTTTGTATTCTTCTCGTGACCATTCGTATGTATTCTCTGTATATAGTCCTGGTAGTGCTCGTGTGCATATTGTATATTCTGAATTTGTGTTTTTGCCTGAGGGCCTCAGGGAAGATCAGCTTTTGCTGACTGAGTCAGATCATGTATTTGTTTACCCTCGTTAAATAAAGCTTATTAATGTCTTTGGTTGAAAAATAAATGCATAGGCGCATAGTCGCAAAGCCACTGGTACAATGTAACTCTTCGTTTTGTGACAGGTCATCTTAGTGTGACATTGCCTTGGAGGGCAGTGTCACAAGTAATAGTTTCATGCAATTTTACTGTATGTGGTGAAATTCATATATATTTTCGATATTCAATCCAAGGAAGGGAAACTTCCTACCATAAAATCAGGGGGTGATCAAATTTATTAGAGCAGGAAAATCATATTGATAAATCTTGATAATTTTTAGATGAATCCATTTTGATGCTACATTACCTGGGAGTTTTCTGGCCCGGAAAGAAGCATTTGTGATAGCAGACTTAGATAATGTGGAGGCACTGGTGGCGGGTGAGAGGGCGACGGCGATCCCCATTGGTCCATCCCATGGTTGACCTGAAGGGTTGTACTTCAGGGAGTTACGAATGGCATTGCTGACCTGTAATGATACAATCAAATCCATACTGAGACTTTGAGGTAATTAAAGGTGAAATATGAAGACTATTAGATTCTCCTTTTTATAATTTTATAGGTGGAAATATCGGTTTATCAATTATTTGGCCAGCTGAATTCAGATTTGCACACTGTCATCAATTATCTTTTATCGGATTGTGATGTCAAATCAGAACAGTCGTTCGAAGACTAAATGTTGCAAGACATCAGGCCAGGTGGTCTGTTTTGACATCACAAAATAGCACCCAACAAGGGTAGACAGGAACACAGGTCATATAAATTTCATATCCGAAATCAGCCGGGTTTGAGATACCAACTTTGGGGCACTTTTCCAAAGCTACAAAGAGACGAAATACTTAGAAAACCAACAAAGTAAGGCTGATATTTCCTCCATTAAATTCTGGATATTTAATTTTCCTTTGAGACTGTTGAAAGTGAAAATATTACTTTGGTTTGAGGTGTCATATTTTTGCTACAAGAGATTTTGATCAATCACACATCCAGGTTTATGCAATTGACCATCACAATATTTCTGAGGCTGATATTTCAGCGAATTGTAAGGAAAATGTATGTGAAGAAAATCAGCTTTATAATACCGTCAAACACAAAGGAGATTTTTCTAAGTTAAGATCAAATGTCCTTTAGGGGGTATTAAGTTACACCAAATGCTCCCTGTGTATTGTAGATGCCTAATTCAATGTATGATAGAGATTTGCTTATATATTAGTAGAATCCTTCAATCACCCACCCAGCAGTACAAAAACAAACACTTCAAGTGCTCTCTAAGCACCAACAGTTGGCCACAGCTGTTTATCATGTACTGTACCATTTGGTGAGGATTCCCTGATAATAAAACCATTAGTAAGCTTTCTGCAACAGCAAGCGATGCACTTGATGTGAAATAACTGAAGTTATTCATGAAGGCACCAAATGTCAGTTGCGTAAAATAAATCTGTAACTATAGGACATGCAAAGCTGCAGGCATCATCTCATTCAGGATAACATATACAGTATGCAGCCACTTTCCAATTAACCAATCCCCCTGCAGACTAGGGTGAGTGAGTGAATAGGATTTAACGTCGCTTTCAACATTATTTCAGTCATATCGCGATGAACCCACCCAGCCAAGTTGTATTCCTGCTGCTTCAAAGAAGACACCCTCTATTCATCTGATAAAACACGGAGGACAGCACACAAGACACAGACAGGACGCTCACATTGGTGCAATAAGACAAGTGATAATATCACAGTGCTAGACATCACATTATCAAGTTCTTGTTGCTTCTCAGCAAAATGCAATGAAGCAACAGGAACCCAGGCCCACCGGACACCCACCAACGAATCACCCCCTGCAAGCAATCTGCAGAGGATCTGAAGCCTGTTTGACATCCCCTGCAGGACATTTGGAAATACAGTGGATATTTTTGGCCATGTACATGTAAGGCCTGGTACACATGACTAAATTTTCCTTGACAATTGAGACCAATTCTTCAAATCGGAAACACATTTTATGTCATAGATACAGCCAATCAATATCGAAGCTGAAAGTTATCATTTTTGTTTTATCTCCAAATATGGCAAGCACTGGTTTATTGCTTTTCGAAAAGGAAATGTTCAATTTCTTCAAACAGCCAATCAGATTTCAAGAGGACATGTACTTCTCAGAACTTCTCGGAAAATGGTCCATGAAATTTAATTTTAAGCAATGACATCACCAAAGCATATTTTGCGAGGGTGAAGTTTTCAACGCAGATAACATTGGTTACTTTATTGCAATATTTTAACGTGGTCTTATATATAGTACAGCTAAGGGACACTGATCGAGGACCTGTGAAGACAGAATGTGCACATTAACCTACAATGTCTGGAGACACATGGATCTTTTCCTGGAGAAAATCTTTAGCAACTAATCTTACCATGCTTAACATGGTAGGCTATGTGATGTAAAAGGATATTACATATAATTCAAATATTTACTGTAATACAACATGAGGGCCCTTACCTACACCTGGCGAGCATGGTCGAAGTTATTCGGCCATATGTCTGGACCATTCAAATGCTGTTCAATTCACTGGTATTCTCCTTAAATCCCAACTATTCCATGGTACCCTATCTAGTACCAGTGCTTAAATAGCTATACCCATAGCGAGTCCAAACAAAACTGACCTATGTAAACTAACATTGGACAGAGGCAGGAGCATTCAATTAGCAATGCATGTGCAGGTTTATTACCCACACTGGCATGGTGACCAGCCAGGGCAGATGGAGCCAGCTGTAGACAGGCAGCACAAATCAAGTTAATTTCCTGAGCATGGCGATGAGACCAGTAAACATTGTAAAATATGTCGGAGTACATTTGACCAGTTCATCAACATCACCAGGTGTTCATTGGTCGATATCAAATTTGTTTTTTAAAAAGTCGAATTTGGTCGCCAAAGAATTTCACTGTGGGTGGGCCAGATTCGATGGCTGATCTTTTGTCCTGAAATGATAAAATTTACACTAACCCGGCATTTCATTATTTAATCCACTGCAGTCAGTTAAGACAATAGGCTCAGTCAGATTTTCTAAAGAAGACTAAATTTTCACAAACGGCTCCATTTAAATTCAATAATTCAGATGTGGTATTATCTGAATATCTAAATTATCACAAAAATTCCCTGAATGAACAGCTTTCAGAAAATATATCATTTATTTTGATGAGTTCGTTCATTGCTATGACATGGAACAACAAGAGCCAAACTTACACCCACACAAGACATCGTCTCCTCTTCCAACACTAAACAATAGATTTTTAATAATTTCCTGATCATGGGATCACAGTGACCTTGACATCTGACCATGACCTAAATTTTGCTTCTTGACACATCGTCTTCCCTCAATGTATCTATGGACATAAAACACTGCTATTTGTAACAATCACCTGATTTCGGGGTCACAGTGGCATTGACCTTTGATTTTGACTTAAATTTTGGTATGTGACACAGCGTCTTTTCCCTATATTATGTATTTACTGACATAAAAAAAAAGAGATTTTCTAAGATTTCCTGCTTTGGGGTCACAGTGGTTTTAACCTTTGACCTTCACATAAATTTTGGTACATGACACATCGTCTCCCTACATGTATCTGCAGACAAGAAAAAATCATGATTTTTAACAATTCCTGATTTTGGAGTCACAGTGACCTTCAATAATTTTCTGATTTTTAGGTCAACATGACCTTTATAAACTCAACCTCAAGTTTGGTAAGGGACACATCATACCAGCTAGTTTATCCACTCACAAAAAATTACAATTGTGGACAGAAAACTGTCAAAGATATTGACCGGACATGAACGGTTCAATGATTTCCTGATTTTTAGGCCAGTTACCTTTGACATCTGACCTCCACCTCCATTTGGGTACACATGTATGTGACACATCCGTCTCCCCCTAGGGTATCCACTCACCAAAAAATGGAAAATGTAGACAGAAAACTGTCCCAGATATAGACCGGACACAAGGGGACAGACAGACGCATGGACACCGCCATCACATAACATGTCCGCCTTTCGGGCGGATGCATTTTTAAAATGATAAGGTATTCAAAATATTATTGCTAGGGATCTGCTGACCTCAATGCCAGGGAATCTATGAAAGAAGAAAAGGAGAATCTTATTGTGGTGACTGGTAAACAGGATGCGGAGAACAGTAGAGGACTGTCTGCCATGAGATAGTCTGGATATACTCTACAGCAAACCAGGAACCACATGTGCAATCTGCCCATAAACCCAACCAGTTGACAGATGATCCACTGTGGGTATAGATCCTCCATGCACCAGGCTCCAACAAATTAACAGTTCTCATACTATATTTTAACCATTAATTATGACGTAAACTTCAATTCTGTCCTGTTTGTAGACAAACTCATTATAAGTACTGAAGCACAATTTAGAATAAACTGACAGTACAAATTTGTGAATTCAGCTGAGAGACAACGCTCAGAGGAATTCCCTGGATGGGATGGACAAGAACGTCGAGCAACACTTGTTAATAGTTTAGTCTACATGTAAGTATGGAGCTACAAATTTGTAGCTCGGACCTAAGGTTTGACTCATCTGGGATTGATCCCAGGGCCCCAGCTTGAGACGAGGATGTTCTAACCACTAGACCATTGCAGTTGGGTATGAATAAATGATAAAGGCGAATCTTACTGTGGTGCACAGTAATTCCTAAAATAATTCTGACACAGGTGATGAATGCAGGCAGGCAAAAACAGTCTGTTTATCTGAATTATTCTGATGGAGAATTGGAGAAAATAATGGTACATGTATTCAAATTTATTTCTGCATGCATTTCCAGATACTGTAAAACAAAAAGTGGCAGTCAGTTTATTTCAACTCGAGCTGTTATGATACATGTAGTTGGATTATGTTCTTTTGTATTCCAAAAAAAACAAATTGTTTCGCCGATTGTTAGTTATGAACATGAGTGAGAAAATCAATGAATAAATCAATCTATCACCTTAATGATTTATGGTTGGTCACACATTTTTACTGGTGGTTTTTGACTGACAGCCTGTACCACCCCCATCAACTGTATGGAGTAGAGAATGCGACTAACATGCATGGACACACATTTTTCTTTTACTATTATATAAATGCGTACTATATTATATAAGTTATTTGAAATTAGATTTACCGTACTCAATCAATGCAACTGGTAAACAGGACATGGACAAGAGTGTAGTAGCAGTCTGCCACAAAAGAATAAGCTGAATCTACTCTACAATTATAACTAGGAACCACATGTGCAAACACACAAACTCAACCAGTTGACAGATACTGCACCATAGATATGTGCCAGGCTTCCACAAATTCCCATAAAAAAAACATTACATGATGTAGACAATAAATGATGAAACTTTAAAATTCAATTGAGCTTTTATTAAATACAATTTTCTCCTGTTTGTAGACAAACTTAAAGGGTGATCCAGACATCATAAGGAAAAGACTGACAGTGACAGTTCACCAGAAAATCAAGAGTTCAGACTGAGACACTGTTCATTAAAAATTCAACAAACATCCACAAGATCAGGATATTCTCTACAAAATATACAGTAAGAGACATTTGCTAGAGCTTGCAAGTGATTTTCAAATTTAGAGGCTTTTTTTCAGCTTAACCCTGGACAGCTAGACCACTGGGCATTTATTTGCCATACCGCCACGCACTTACACAAGTGTCTTGCCCACGTGGCCTGGGACAGACATCAAAGAAAGAAAAAAAAGAAGAAAAAAAAGACAAGCACGAAGACATACTACTACCCCGCCCCCCAAGAAATTTGAGAAGAATTCTTGCCATGTAAACATCAATGGACAACAAATGTAACATTAAAACTCTACTTTCAGTTACTGATGATAAATTTTCAGGGCGATACTTTTTGTTACATTTTCAATTTAAAAGGAACTTTGTTTGGAGTAGATACATTTGGATCACTTATGATATAAATGTATTCAAGAGCGTTACTATTGTATCTATATAAAATAACAAATTTGTTACATTTTCAAATTCAGAGTTACAGGAGATGATGACATATGCAAGGATTGTCTCCCTTTCCTTTGCAGTGCCTCATAATCATAGGTATCACCTGGGACGGATGGCGAAAATAAAACGGAGAATATGATTGGATTGTAATGATATCATTCCATCCTTCCAGCCAGTGTCTACGCCAGTCTCTCAGCTGTTGGCTGATAGAGGTCACGTGGGTAAAATTACGCATACCCATTGGCTCGTCGGCCGGCGGGGAAATCCATCTTGAATGAAATGGATAATTGTTTGACACACGTTGTGGATCAAGACTCGTAAAAATATGGAAATAAACTTCGTCGATCGTCGTTGGCAGTTTTAATCATCTGGGGAATATTCACCACACTTTAGCAGTCGTGTAAGTTCAAAAATACAGGAGTTAGGAAGAGGTTTTCGATGATTTTTCCCATTTCTGCGGCTTGCTGCCGACAGGCCCGTCACACGGTATGTGAGGAAAAATGCATTTTTCGCTCTGATTTTTTCCGTTCAACATCTAATTTTGCTTTATTTCTTTTGCAAACAAACAAACAACTTCGAGAATCAAATTGATCAAGGTTTTGGCTTTCCAGAAGTATACAGTGTTTGATAGATTTCTGTTAAAATGGATGCAAAAAAATACAAGTGCTGTACTCATCGTGATGGCGAACAGGTTTAAAGCTAACCCGGTCTACCGGGGATGGTCGTACGGGTGGCACTCTCGTTATCCCCGTGTATCGGGAATAATCGGTGAAAGGGTTAAAAAAAAGGAAGCTTGACATTACCATGTATCTGGATTCTTATAAAATTTGATAAAAATCGAAGCCTGATAGAGAACAATAGGACAAGTTAATGTCGTTAATTAATGGGATGGAGGGCATGGAGGACTAACCAAGCCACAGCAAGCACTGCAGGGAATATTTATTTCTGCAGGTTCCTGCATGTGTGTCTGTATCGTAAGTAGGGTGGTTGAAGGCACACTTACATGGAATCAATTTTGCTTTGAACCAGGATACAATCAGAGAAGTTTGTTGTTTTTGCACACTGGATTTCCTCCAGACCGGTGTTATATTATTTTTTTTTGCCCAGAGTTCCTGCATAAAAATAATTGGCAATCTGCTATCACAGATCTTCAAACACAACTGCTATCATAAAAGTATGGCCAGTTCTATTCTATTCATTGTTTCACAAATTTTTCAGAGAAAAATGTTGTTTAAGAAGGCAAAGAAGAAACGATCAATTCAACTCATTCCTGATTATAAAATTTTATTTTGAATGAAAGTTAGCAACTATCTGGTTCCTTGGCACATCTTTGATCATTATTTGTTAGCCCAGTGAGATACAATATGACAACTTTAGAGCAAAAATTTGGTGTAAGACCATATAAATGACAAAGGATCTGCTGTATTTCAGCTGATACGTTGTATTTTCAGCCCTTTGTGCAGAATATTAACTTTTCAGTGGGAGGTTTTACATCAAAGCCTTATATAATTTTGATAAAGTTTTTCCTCAATCTTTATACATGTAAAACTGACCAGAAGTTTCCATTTGTATCTGGTTTATCTCATACCACCTTCTTGGTGAAGCAGACCTGTACAAATCTGATTATGGAGATTGGCGGGTGGGTCCAATCTGAGATCTAATCTCACAAATGCAATCAGTTCACCGACCTCAAAATTATTTTTCAAGATGGGACTGTAAACCAAAAAATAAAAATTTCACCTTTTCACTCGAATCATAACAAGCGTTCTGAGAACCCCAACATCTCGCCTTGCGGGGTCATCCGCCGAAGGTGCAGCAGTATTGAAAGCATACATGTAGAGGAAACAATAAGGTCTGGAATAGGTGATGTGGTACAGACAATAATGTCTGGAATAGATTATCTGGTACAGACAATAACATCTGTCCCATGTGGGATTACTGGCAAAAGTTAATCCCATGTAGGATGGATAGGGCAGTCCAGTGTGAGATTGCTGCTGGATAGTTCAGTCCCATGTGAGATTACTGCTGGATAGGCCAGTCCTGTGTAGGATTACTGCTGGGTGGACCAGTCCCATGTTATTAGTGATGGATAGTCCCCTGTGGGATTACTGCTGGATAGTCCAGTCCCAAGTGGGATTACTGCTGGATAGGCCAGTCCTGTCTGGGATTACTGCTGGATAGATGAGTCTCGTATGGGATTAATGCTGGATAGGACAGTCCCGTGTGGGATTACTGCTGCATAGGCAGTCCCGTGTGGGATTTCTGCTGCATACGGCAATCCTGTGTGGGATTATGGCTGAGGAGGCCAGTCCCGTGTGGGATTACTGCTGGATAGGCTAAACCTGTGTGAGATTACAGCGGAATAGGTCAGTCCCATGTTAAATTATGGCTGGATAGGTCAGTGCCATGTGGGATTACTGCTGCAAATTGCAATCCAGTGTCATATTACATCTGGATAGGTCAGTCCCATGAGAGATTACTGCTGCATAAACCAGTCCCTTGTGGAATTACTGCTGGATAGGCCAGTCCCATGTGGGATTACTGCAGGATAGGGCAGTCCGGTCTGGGATAACTGCTGGATAGGTCAGTCCTGTGTGGCATTACTGCTGGATAGGCCAGTGCCATTGGGATTACTGCTGGATAGGTCAGTCCTGTGTGAGATTACTGCTCAATAGGCCAGCCCCAAATGGGATTACTGCTGGATAGACTAGTTCGGTCTGGGATTACTGCTGGATAGTTGATTTCCGTTTGGGATTACAGCTGGATAAGTCAGTCCCATATGGCAATACTGCTGGATAGGCCAATGCCATTTTGGATTACTGCTGGATAGGTCAGTCCCGTGTGGGATTACTGCGGGAGAGCTGTGACCTAGGACGAACTGTAAGAAACATGTGTAGCAAGTTTCATAATCATTCAATGACAGCTGACAACTGCAGCAAACTGTGGTGTACAGATGTACATGTGCACTTCAGCTAAATGCAAAACTCAATCATTTGCCATAATATGGAGAACAAGAGCCCAAGGGGCTTCAATATACGCCCGTATATCTGGAATTACATCGGTTCAAATTTCAAGGTTGTTTAATAGCCTTGATTCCAATTGATCTAGCAATCCAGAGAAAGGTCTACAATTTTTTGCTTATGAGAATGTAACATATATCACATCTTATATTGAATGATAAACTAAAATGAGCTTAACTATTGGTAACTAGTTGACCGTGAAGCAAGAGCTGAGAGCTCACATATCCCACGCTGAAATCGACAATAGTCAAACACAAGAAAATAGTAGTTTTCCTGCAAATGGATTCCTTTCAGACGAGAGAATTTTTCATGAAGGAAGAAGAAAGTGATGAAGTAAACCTTTGTTCTTGAGTTAATAAACAGGTGTGAAGTTCATAAGGACCCCTCTCCCCGTTAAATTAGTAAATGTATGGTTTTTATTTCACAACAGTTTAACTAAATGAAGCGTTTCAAACATGGGAGACAACTCCACAGGACAATACCATATAAATGCAGGGAAAAGAACTTCGAATATTCCAACAATATTCCAGCACATTTAGTCAGCTAAGCTTGATTCAGTTCTGGGGGACTGCGACAGACCTTTGACAAATTGATCTCATATGTATGGCTCCACTTTGCCATGCGAGTAAGGTATACTCAAAGTTTGGTACCAATCCATACCTTGAAACTAGAGCTATCGCATGGACAGCAAATGTTAATGGATGAATGGACAGAACGCAACATCGCATTACACGACCTTGTCTTCGACAGGCATATGAAAATGTGACTTTTAATGATTTCTTGATTTTGGGGTCACAGTGACCTTGACCTTTGACCTTGACCTCAATTTTGGTACACAACACATCGTCTTCCCTCAATCTATCAATGCCAACAAAAAATCATGATTTTTAATGATTTCCTGATTTTGGGGTCACAGTGACCTTGACCTTTGACCTTGGCCTAAATTTTGGTACATGACAAACCGTCTCCCCTCAATTTCTCAATGGACACAACAAATCATGATTTTTAACACTTTCACGATTTTGGGGTCACAGTGACCTTGACCTTTGACCTTGACCTACATTTTGGTATGTGACACATTGTGTCCCCCTAATGTATCTACTGACACAAAAAATGTTATTTTTAATAATTTCCTAATTTTGGGGTCAGTGACCTTTGACCTTGACCTAATTTTTGGTATGCATCACTTCATTTCCGCCTATTGAATCCACTCACAAAAAATTAGAAATTTTCAAACGATTTCCTGATTTTTCAACCACTGACCTTTGACCTCTGACCTTGACCTACATTTAATATGCAACACATCG